>JACXGK010009627.1:0-19589 GCA_016801125.1 Novumbra hubbsi
TCAAAGAGTGGGAATCGGCAACTTATCACTTGGTCTTTTGGTGGGGAAAGAGGGGTTCCGCATTCAAAACGGATGGAGCTGCCTGTCCCATAGACAACCCAGTGAAGCTCCTCCTAGAAGCTGATATTTGGCTGGGACAGTGTAGTCATAGGGAGGGGAATGTCCCGGCCACCATTCTGCGCTACATTCCCATTGGGCGTAGCGCTGAGCTTGGCATCTTTGAGGCTGTAGCGACCCATCTTGGTGTTCTTGTAGTAGATGGAATAGATGAAGATGAAGATGACAGAGATGACCACGACCACGATGGCCACAAAGCCCGCTATGAGGGGCAGGTAGTCCTCTGGAACGAGACACACAAAACCACACACCATCATCAACCAGCTCAGATGAATACATTGTAAGGTCACCTTCCTATAGAGAAAAGTCCACACACTGACTCATTCTACTCCTTTCGAAAGGAAAGCTAAAGCCGTCATTGGATAAAACAGTATTAAAATATCCAATCCGTGAAAGTAGAAATAACACAGAGTCTACTCAACAAGTGAAATAGTTTAGTACAGAGCAGAAGTGCAATGAATGAGTTCTACCTAGCAGCATAACCTGCAACTGACTGCATAACGCGTTTAGAAACCAGCAAATAAGAGTTCAATTGAGATAGCAAAGGGGACAAGGGCCTATAAAAAAATGGTATACTTAATAATTAGGTTTGTTAAGAAAACATTAAACAGTCAATCAAACAAATATACCAGCAGGATAACAGAGAAAAACACTGATCAGCCATAACATTATAATCACAAGCCAGATATGTGTGGGTGTACATGGTCTGCAACAATGCTTAGGTATGTGGTACATGCCGTGATGACTAGAGTATCAGTGTTGTTCACTTCACCTGTCAGTGGTCATAATGTTATGGCTGATCAACGAAGGCCCAAGACAGAAGGCTACAACAGCCAGAAGAATGTTTATTATATAGATTTCTTAACGTGACGTAAAGACTGTGCGGGTAAATAATGTAGAGTCAAAGAAGTGTTGATTAGGGACATTAAAGGGTTTAGAAATTGGTTGATATGGGGATTTGTACAATATAAAGCTGTTACCTTTTAAAATGACCTCTACCACAACAAAGCTGGTTTCCACAATGTTAGTGGCAGTGCAGTTGTAAAGCCCAGCCTCGTAGACAGTGAGGTTTCCTTCCGCATCACGGACAACCTTCACTGGGTCATAGAGCCACTGGATCCTGGGCTTAGGGTTGCCCGTCGCTTCACACACTAATTCCTCAGGATATCCTCTGAACACCGGAATCCTCTCTGGCAGATGAGATGCATTGATTTGTGGTTTATCTTAGAGAAATAGAAATGGGAGTTGGTAAAAAAAAAGCTGTTGTTAGCCAGTGAATGCACTCTTCAAGTTGTTAGGTGCTGGTGAATATATTCTGGTTGAGCGTGCAATGTGAGTACAGTATATTAACCGATGTCAACAACTCACAGTGCACAGTGACGTTGAGAGGTTCTGAGGACACTGTGGGAGGAGGCTGGGGTCCTTCCGGTCCCAGGTCCAGCTCTGCCTCACATCTGTACTGAGCTCCTTCATCATCTCTACTGGGGGTGATGGTGAAAGTCGGAGACACATCAACTGGTGTCTTTATTGTGTGGTTACTGTGAGTTACATTTACTAAGAATTCATTCCCTTTGTACCACTTGACAACCAGTTTCCTGAGAGGAGCAACATTCTGGATGTCACACTGCAGATGGTATTCTGTCCCCTCCACCAGCGGACCAGAGTGGTTCAGAATAGAGATTGACACGTTGTCTGGTGCCTCTGTGACAGAAGATATACCATTTATATGAACCAGTAAATAAAAGACAGTACATTTGCAAATGTGAGCATTTACATTATAATACGATAAGGACTCAGCTGCTACGCCTTGAACCCGCTCGCACCCATCGAAGTGAAAGCAAAACTCCACCATTGAACTGTGTCTTTAAAAAAGTTGTTTTTTAATAGATCAGCAGTGGTCACAAAGTGCAAATATACTACCACTACTACTATACATAGACACACACACACATAAGAAATAAGTATTGAACACGTCACAATTTTTCTCAGTTGATATATTTTTCTAAAGGTGCTATTGACATTAAATGTTCACCAGATGTTGGTAACAACCCAAGTTATCCATGCATACAAAGAAACCAAAACAAATAAGTTCAGAAATTAAGTTAGTGTAGTAATGTGAAATGACACAGGGAAAAACACATGAAGAAAGGGAGGTGCAAAAAGGCACGGAAAGCCAAGACAACAGCTGGAATCTATAAAAAAGCCATGGCCTGTATGCACGCTCACCACGCAAGACTCCATTGCTGAAAAAGCATTTTGAAGCTTGTTTCAAATTTGCGGCACAACATTTCTAAAAGCCAGTGACATGCTGGGAGAATATAGTGTGGTCAGATGAAAGCAAAATTTAACTGTTTGGATGCCATAATACACACAATCTTTGGAGGACAAATGGCACAGCACATCACCCTAAAAACACCATACCAACAGTGAGGTTTAAAGGTGAAAACATCATGGTGTGGGCCTGCTTTTCAGCAAATAATACTGGCAAACTTCACATAATTGAAGGAAGGACGAATGGGCAAATGTACCAAGACATTCTTGACACAAATCTGCTGCTATCTACCAGGATGAAACAAGGTTGGACATTTCAGCAACAGAATTATCCCAAACACACAGCCAAGGAAACTCTCAAATGGTTTCAAACAAAGACAATAAAGCTGATAGAATGGCCCAGCCAATCACTTGACATAAATCCTATTGAATGTCTATGGAAAAAACTGAAGACCAAGATTAATAGAAGAGGCCCATGGAACCTTTAAGATTTGTAGACTATTTGTGTGGAAGAATGGGCCAAAATCTCGCCAGAGCAATGCATGTGACTAAATTCTCCATACAGAAGGCGTCTTGAAGCTGTCATTACCAACAAAGGCTTTTGAACAAAGTATTAAATAAATATCAGTAAGCTTGTTCAATACTTTTTCTGTGTGTCATTACACAACTTAATTTCTGAGCATATTTGTTTTGGTTTCGTTGCATGTATAGATTATGGGGTTGTTACCAACATCTGGTGAAAATGTTATGTCAATAGCACCTTTGGAAATATATTTAGTGAGAAAACTGGTGACGTGTTCAATACTTATTTAACCCACTGTATATATTAACTGGCTGACAAAATCACTTACTGTATACTGTAATGTGTAGAGGTTTACTACATTTTCCAATTCCTTCAAATATTGCGGTACAATTGAGCGTTATGTCCCATTCAAGCATTTTCTTAACACTCCAGGTGGTGTCATTGATATACTGGGAGTCTGCGGTCCAGAAGATATTTTCAGCAATAGTTGTATTGATGCAAGACACTGACACTGAATCTTCATATTTTATCACCACTCTATCAGGGCTCAGCTCAATTGGACATACTGGATCTGCACCTACCAAGTTTGGAAAAACAGAGAGAATAAGAAAGTAAATACCTTGTAATATCCAACAAGAGCTTCAACACAAAACCTTGACATTAGCAGAAGGAAAAGAGAAAATTGTGCTCAGATTTGGCATGGAGTTGGAACAAAAGCTTCCAGTGACTCAGTATAGGGATTAAGGTACAGGAAAGGAGTCAGGAAGGATACCCCTCCTTCACAAAAATGTGCATATTGTTTCTGCAGTTCATAAATTTACATTTTATGCCATCACACCTAAATCTCGCCTAACTATTTCCACAATGAATGCCCATCTCCATGTTAACTATGAATACATGAACTGGAGTTTGTGTCTGTGTGTTACAGCTGCATAAAAAAATATATATATTAGAGCCCGAGCCAGGCAGAGTTTAGCTCGAATTACCAGTATCTCCTTTTTATCTCAACAATGTTCGTTTAATGTAGCATTTCTCGTTTAATTTATCGTAATATATTTTCAGCTACATACGGTTTTGTCAAGCGAGAGCTTTCGACAACCAGATACACAACTTTCAAAAAGGACAATACCGATCTTGTTTTAGAAGGAAACGTGACGTCCCGTTTTGTGTGCTACAAAAACTCACTTGATTCTGATCCGTTCAAAAGCGACAACAGTTCCCAAATCAAAGCGAGTGAAATAAGCCGATTTAGGTACAAATCCCCCATTGCTTTGTACACACATTAATTTTTTACATCCAGTTACTTATTTTACAAACTCTCAATAGATCTAGCTAAGCTGCTTGTGGGCAACTCGGGTGCTTTCCTCCAGTTGATTGGAATTTGGAACAGAGCGTCGCATACTTGTTGAATGCAGCCAGTACCACTCATTCCCTCATATCTCTTAACTCCACTCAACTGCCCTCCCTTTTAATCGGAAAAAACCCTCCCCCGCAAACTCCAAAGCATTTATGCAGGGCCAGGCCGCCTCGGTTCAGAACGCGAGACCACATCGCTAACCTAAATGGCTTACTGCAAGAAAGTCATTTCTAAAAGCAGCGGAAAACAAAGCGTCATGTAGTACGGCTGTTGTTGTTTTAATTCTAGTAATAGAGAATGGACGGTTATGTGTGTGTATGTATATGTATATATATATATATATATATATATATATATATATATGTCCTTTACCCATTTTATGTCATCAAATAAGTAGCAAAAAGTGAAATGCAATACAGCACATTTTACACATTTAAGCACCATAGCAAGAAGAAGAATGATAAGAGTCCCATTCGCCTACATTTCCACTGTCCAACCAAGCCCATGACAGGGCGATCAGCTGTGTCCCCCTTAAGTGGAACTTTCCATAGTTATTTAGAAAAGGTCCTACCTCTGACAGAGATCTTGGCTGTCTTAGAGACCGTTCCCAGGGTATTCCGGACAAAGCATGTGTAGCTGCCAATATTCTGCCCTGTGGCATTCTCAATGACCAGTGCATCATTGTTCTCTACTTTCACATTTGGGGCTCGGTGGAAAGTCCAGGAGTATTCTGGCGGGGGGTTCCCATTGGAAGAGCACTTCAGCCGAGTTGAGGAACCAATGTCAACCTCTGTGTCCCTCAGCTCCGGAATGTTCCTCGTCATGACTGGAGGCAAAAGGGTCTCATGAGCACAAGACGGATATGCAACTGGCACTGTCAAACATACAGCCATATTGAGCGTCACCATGGCAGGATTTAAACGTTTGGGGCTTTTCCATGGTTTCCATTCCACCAAAATACTTCAATAATGCACAGGTAAAGCAACTAATAGTTTTCAAATGAAATTAAAACTCACTACACATGTTTAGTGCAAGTAACCACACAGCCGTGATCAAGGAGGAACGAGCACGCCCCACATCCCGCCGCTAGAAGCAATAGATGCACAAACAGACGAGTCGACTGCCCTTTGGCTAATGACAGTTATTTCCAGTGAGACAGTCTATTGTCACCATGTCAACAACTCACAGTGCACAGTGACGTTGAGAGGTTCTGAGGACAATGTGGGAGGAGGCTGGGGTCCTTCCGGTCCCAGGTCCAGCTCTGCCTCACATCTGTACTGAGCTCCTTCATCATCTCTACTGGGGGTGATGGTGAGAGTCGGAGACACATCAACTGGTGTCTTTATTGTCTGGTTACTGTGAGTTACATTTACTAAGGATTCATTCCCTTTGTACCACTTGACAACCAGTTTCCTGAGAGGAGCGACATTCTGGATGTCACACTGCAGATGGTATTCTGTCCCCTCCACCAGCGGACCAGAGTGGTTCAGAGTTGAAATAGACACGCTGAATGGAGTCTCTACAAATATAAAGTTAACAAGTTATAAATCATTTTATACTGTGGATATCTGTAATTGTGCAGACGAAATGTATTAAGCAATAAGGGTACTCACTGTAAACAATGACAGGAAAGGTTTTCATACACTGTGCGCCATTTTCTGGATTGACAAAGCATTTAGGTTCTATTTTCCAGTCAGTCAACTTCTGCACAGTCCAAACCAAGAAGTTGACATTCATTTCTAAGCCTGTACCACCAACTGTGGCCTCCCAGCCCAGGCCCTCGAGGTCTGTGGATGATGAACTGCAGTTGACTGAGACTGATTCTCCATATTTCACCACCGCACTGGGAGGGTCGAACTCCGGACAGGGGACATTTGTAGACCCACCTGCAGGTAAGATCAGATGATGAAAATAAGCCATATTGTACGGATGAATTGGCCTAAATTTAAACCCAAAGTTATTTATCATTAAATCATCTTTACTGCAAGGTTCTCTGTGAAAACGCATGTATTCTACATTGCCCTCTACTACACCCCCATCTACTGGTTATGAAGTGTTATTGGTGCCTGTCATTATGAAATATTATCCAGTTATTCAAAAATATTTTCTTTTTAATGCAAAGGAAGGCAACCATAGTTCTGTTTTCCTAGACTTCTTGAAATGTTTAAATATTTACTTTCAGTTCTAAAACCTTTACACTGGTAGCCAATCAATGTTTTTAAAATGTTTCTGAGCTAGCACACCTAATTAAAATTGTTAACAATTTAACTCTTTTTAATCAGGTTAATTAGATATGACAGTTCAGGGCGACGAGAATTATGTGATACTTCTGCCGGTCCGGTTGGAGAACCGTTGATTTTAGCACATTTGAATAGTTGGCGCTAAAGTCTCCTAGATACGAACAAGACATAAACCTCTTATGGAATACACATTTTATAATATTTTGTAAAATTACAATTACTTGTTCATATACGTTGGCTCACCTTTAAAGCGCCTGGTTGATATGTAAACCATATAAACAAGAAAACGTCTTTACCTGTTATATAAATGAAGACGGCAAATCCAAGAAAAATACGATTACACGTTATGTCCCACATTTGGAATAAAAATCCTTTTGTATTTACCAAAAGAAGTTAAAAATGTATTGTCAGGGATCTCAATGTTCAGTCGACACACGCACACCACACAACTCTTAAACACGGTCATTAGTAAGTATCGCGTCTATATTTTAAGAACAGCGGGGAGACATGGCGAGAAGACACGTGTTTTTACTGGAAGACCCTCGCTGTCATTAGTCAAGGCCATTGGAATGACCGGGTAAAATGCCCGAAACAACGCAGCCCCGCTCTGGGTGTAGTGTGCTCCTGCTTGTGTTTTCGTTTTACTAGAATACATAAACGAGTGTTGCAAAACTATGCCCGATTTTTGTGTGCTTCCCTTTGAAAAAAACTTTAGAGAACACACAGGGTTTGTACACTACTGTTCAAAAGTATCTGGCCTCTGAGAACTTTCTCAGTTTTCTTTGAACAAATACATGAAATTAGTTTAAATACGAAATACAGCAAAATAAATAGGAAATATATTAATTGACAATTAGTATGAAATAATTATTTTAAATTAAAATAATTGTGTCTTTTAGGGCTGTAAATTGGCTGTAATTTGCAGCAATTACAGCCTTGCAGACCTTTGGCATTCTGGTTGTCAATTTGTAGATTAAGCGATTTAGGCGACAAAAGCTTGATGGGCACTTTTTATGTACCATACGGACAAGCTGTTCCCACAACTGCTTAATATGGTTGAGACTCGTAACTGTGCTGCCCAGCTGAATGCTTATTCTCGAAAAAGTTATTGCGTAGTTTGGAGATGTTCTTTGTGTCATTGTCATGTTGTTTACGAAGAGTGGCTACAATCAAGAACAATCTACAGGGTATAGCATGGCATTGCAAAATAGAGTGATAGCCTTCCTTCTTCAAGATCACATTTACCCTGTAGATCTCCTACCTTACCACGCCAAAGCACCCCCAGACCACCACATTGCCTCCACTATGCTATATAGATTGTGTAAAGCACTGTTCCAGCATCTTTTCATTTGGTCTCCGTCTCACAAATGTTCTTATTCGTAATCCAAAATCTTCAAACGTAGATTTGTCTGTTTATAACACTTTTTTACAATCCTCCTCTGTCCAGTGACTGTTCTTTTGACCATCCTAATTTTTTCATTTTATTGGCCAGTTTAATTTCTATATTAGCCATCAATCACCTTTAAATTGAATAAAAGGAATTACATTTTATAAGCCTTTACTGGTGCATTATTTCTAATTCAATAAAGACAGAAGGGCACATATCTTCATTTAATTATTTTGTGTTTTATCCATGTTTTCTTATTGTGATATATTTTCCATGGTGTTGAATGTAGTACAATAGAAATGTCTGGTTAATCCTTGAATTGTGGAATGTCCAATCACCATAGAGTATTACACAGGGTGCGGGTGGGAAGACACCAATGATTGCTATCCAATGAAAACCTTATTATGATATAAATCTGAATAGGACCCCCAACACTGTTTGTAACTATATAATTCTATTTCCAATAGCTAGTTTATTTCTAAGCGCTATGTTGTTCATTAGCCTTTTGTCCAGGATGTCTGTGGTTTCAACGTTTGATTGGATCTCAGTTATGATAATGGGGGAGGCAATGAGCAAGGAGGGACAGAATAACATGCAGACTATTGGACTCCCCACAGAACAAACAGTGTGTTTGTGGTACATAAACAACCATTGGTATTCCAGTCATGTCTCACCCAGTAGGCTGGTGTCTCAAGACATTGAGTTCATTTTTCAGTGTTATCTATTATGCCTGAATCCACCACTGTTCTATGTTCCAAAACAAAGTAAAAAAGAATCCTGCAACTAGTGTCCAATGAATGGATTATTAGAAATTGGATTGACCACAAGCTAGTGGTGTAGAAGGGGTACATGAGGTTTATACATTTCTGTTAGCTGTTAAGCTTTGAACATTTAGGGAGATATCTTGTGTGTATACAGCAACTGGTGAACAGAGTTGACACACTTTCCTCCACTACACCACATCCGCCAACCCAAAGAGTGTGTTAATCTCTGCACAGGGGTGTGTCTCCAAGCAGCATGGACAAGGTAAACAAATATACTGAAAATCTGTATTGTGGAGTGTACAATTCTTTATAATATAGCCTTTATATATTAAGGTTGGAAAACCTTTAAAAATATATTCTCTAATACATTTGTCATACATGGCAGTATATTTTAGACAGCAAGTTGTGTCTTTATCATTTCATCCTAATATTTAGAATACCCTCCAGAAGTAAACTGCTATTTGTGCTGTAGAATACAATAAATATGAAGCAAAAGTAGAGAATGTCCCCTTATATACAATTTTCTGTTTTAATTGACCAACAAAGAATAACAATGCTGTCAGTCCACCCCCCCCCCCCACACACATATATGCATAATGTGTTAAAATGTTTTTCCCAAATGAAAGCCCCCAAAAACGTACAGACCTCGGCCAGTCCATGAAGATTCCATCATGCGGGAATCGGCCAGAATAGTTGCCAAATGGGACAAACATTTTCAGAACCATAGCTGAGAGAGACAATATCAACTTTCTACTTGGTTCACTCTGTCAAGCTTGTAAATGGATATCAAGGCTGTTCTTAAATTATGTGGTAAGAGTCAGATTGTTGATTTTTCGGGAAAGAAAGATTAATAAAAAATGTGGATATCCAGTGAAAACATTTTAACAGAATTTCTCAATAAAAATTAATGTACCTACAGTGACCTCAGAATTGGCTTCATCATGATTGGATTTCACACAATCAATATATGTGAATATAGGTGACATGTCTAAGATTCACCTGTAACAGGACCAAGATAAAAAAAAAATAAAAAATAAAGATGTACTAAATGTTCTGGGCCATCACGACTCCAAAAGATAGGATAATGCATCCTAAAGCGGGAGCTAAAACATATTGTAATGTATTGTATAGACAAATAATCATTCTTCCAGAAGCGTTTTACATTAGCTTCAATTATAAAAGAATAAAGAAAGGAAAACATAAAAAACTTAAAGGAAACAATATTTGTCCTTGTGAATCTCTCAGTATCCTGTTACAGGAATCAAAGTGAAGTGAAAAGAACTTGATTTTCAGTTTCTTTTTTTTTTACTTTCTGAACTTTTAAACTTGTATGTTTTATAGATATGTATATGTCCAGAAATGCTGTACCTGTCACCAGGACAGATGTAGGCTATACCTGGGCCCCCTCACTTATATGGAACATTGATATTATTATGGTCAGTGGGGGTAAGTCAGGGACCCGTAAATCATCCCCACCTTTCCCTGCGGAAGCAACAGCCCTACCTGTTGCCTTGTATACAGGCAAACACAAGGATATGGATAGAGGCCTCTCTCCCCTCAGTTTCCTACCAGAAGGTCAGTTTGGATCTCAGTGTAATCAGATGTTTCAAAAAGTTAAAGCTGATAAACAAACCATATTAGCATCATAAAGCAGATATTATTTTATTTTACATTAATACACTAATTAATAGTGTATACAGCAATAACGTACAGTGTGTTGAAGAAGGGGAGAAGAAAGCAGAATGTGGGCTCTTGTGCTTTGTCTTTCTTACATAGCCTGGAACAACCCACCAATCCACCCGTCTGGTTTTCTTTACATTTCACACAGCGTCACAACTTTTCTGGAAATGGGTTGTAAATAATTGAACTTTCTGTACATTATGTCTATTCTGTCGTATTCTGTGTACCACTGGCAGTACAATTACACCAATCAAAATAATTGTTACGTGAAAATGTTAAATGTTAAATATTAAACAAAGGTGATTAGGATTCTCTCTGACTGTGCCCCTGCGTTTATGTACACTTGTGTGTGTGTGTGTGAGACCCAGACCAAGGCCAGTATGATTGATATGTATAGCTACAACACACTAATAGAGTGGCCATGCATTCTGTTGTCACTCTAAATTCCATGTCAGGTTTGGAGACCCAGTCTTTTCTCACCATTTTGAGTTAAAATGAACTGTTTGGTAGTTAAAGTTTAATAAGCAATAAACCAAGGAAAGCTAGCAAATACAAATAGCTACATATTCAAGTTGAACAATCTGTTGAATGTTACTTTAATTCCTGACCTCTGTGATCATGTGTGTGATCATGTAGAATAGCCTGCATGTGTTTAACAGAAGACCCTATTGTGCCTCTGGAATTCCAATGGCTCTGCTGTCATCTATTTCCTTTATCCTGGAATTTTGACTGAAGACTGGTGATGAGGTATTAATGAGTTGGCTACTCAGTTTTTTCCAAACAATGTTTACAGTATATTTTAGATTAAGCATCTGGCAAACACAAAGAACAAAACAGAAAGAAGGTTTTTTGAACTGAAAACCCTCAGATTAAAACGGGTGGCCTTGGTTAACATAAATGCATTACATTCACAAAGGAATGTTGTTACATTGTGGACGTTTCTCAGAATACAATGCATTTGGTGGAAAAAGATAAGTGTCTCCACTTGCTTCACAATATTGATACTGTCATGGAAAACAGAGGTTGTTTACTAGTCGTTTAGTAGCCACAGTGTCTTATACTCGGAAGAATGAGATGGGTATATTTAAGGCAGATACTGCTGAGATAGCTGTTGTGTGTCCTGTCTCTTGACCTTACAGATGCAACTGATGCAAACCCAGAATAGTACCAAGAGGATAAGAAGTTAAATACATTTAAATATCTGAAGAATGAGCTGAGTATGTTTGAGGTAGATACTGCTGAATCAGCTGTCGTGTGTCCTGTCACTTAACCTTACAGTTGCAACTGATGCAAACCCAGGACAGTACCAAGAAGATAAGATAAATAACTATTCAATCAAAATATTTCCTTAGGAATGTCCCCCATTAACAAAGAAACACTGATACCTATAGCTAGTATTTTTACCACTTAAAATATTCTCATGTTCCTTACTAGACAGATTTGGTGGGTAACTGGGTGGGTGTTCAGACTTACACTTTTTCCAAAATCACTTCGGCAATTACCACTCTGTGAAAGAGTGGTAATTGCGTGGGCAAATAGTGCAACAATTTAAAAGGAGTTTGGGGATCTTCTACAGTACACAATATCATGAAAAGATTCAGAGAATCCATTGAAATGTCTGTATGCAAGAGCAAAGGCCAAAAACCAACATTGGATGACCATGATCTGTGGGCCCTCAGGCAGCACTGCATTAACAACAGACACTATTCTGTAGTGGAAATCACTGCATTAACAACAGACAATATTCTGTAGTGGAAATCACTGCATGGGCTCGTAAAAACACTTACGCAATGACCACAGTACGTCGCAGCTTCCACAAATGCAAGTTTAAACTCCATCCAAAAAAGAAACAATATATTAACAACAACCAAAAATGCTGTGGTCTTCTCTGGGCCCAAAATCATTTTAGATGGACTGAGGCCTAGTGGAAAACTGTCCTGTGGTCTGACAAATACATTTTTTTAATTATTTTGGGGAAAATCGAAGTCGCCTAATAAGGAGAGGAACCATCCGGCTTCTTATCAGCGCATAATTCAAAAGCCAGCATCCGGGATGGTATGGGGGTGCATTAGTGCACATGGTATGAGTGACTTGCACATATGTGAAGGCACCATTATTGCTGAAAAATATATACACGTTTTGAAGCAACATATGCAGCCATTCAGACATCTTTTCTTTCAAAACTACAGCAATTGGTCTCCTCAGTTCCCAAATGCTTAAAAAGTATTGTTGAAAGAAGAGGTGATGCAACACAGTAGTAAACATGTCCCTGTCCTGTATTTTTCCAAAAGCAATAACATTTCTCAGTTTCTCCCTTTAATATGTTGTCTTTGTACTACTTTCATCTGAATATGGGGATAAATGATTTGCACATCATTGCATTCTGTGGTTGTTTGCATTTGACACAGCGTCACAACTGTTTTGGAAACATATCCCAAAGAGCAACTCAGGCAAACAGAATATTATTCCACCACCCATCCCGTCTTACGGTGACATCAATGTGATGAAACATCACTAAACTGTACGGCGCTGCACACACTTGATTGAGATTCAGTACTCTAAATCTATAAATCAGTACTCTAAATCTATAAATCAGTACTCTAAATCTATAAATCAGTACTCTAAATCTATAAATCAGCACTCTAAACCTATGAATCAGTACTCTAAATCTATAAATCAGTACTCTAAACCTATGAATCAGTACTCTACATTTATAAATCAGTACTATAAATCTATAAATCAGTACCTTACATCTATAAATTAGATCTAATTATGAATAATTGATATTACTATGATTGTTATTTTGAAGCTAGTTGCGGAAGGGCAAACGTGGCAGGATGCATGCAGCCTCCGCTGGTCATCAGACTCAAACGGAGACGGAAAGGTTGAGGAAGTTTGTCCCCACTTATGGACAATGCCTGAAGTACATAAGGAAACACCAGCCCAGCGAATAAACATACAGAAACCTGTATAAATAATGACTGGCCTCAGCAAAGGCAAAATTCCATTCCACTTCGTACTCTATTAGTCTCCTCTTTTGCTGTTGTACTGTGTTAGGTCTTGGCAGAATTCAGGAATCCTCTCTGTTCTGGGAAATGGCTCTCTAGTCATGTATGTATGCTGTGAAACAAACGTCTGTTGCAAAGAAAAATACTCCCCCTCCCCCACGTTCAGATTACTTGGTAAAGGGCCTCACTGAGCTGCGACATGGGAGAGCGCTCCTGTTTCTCTGGAACCTGAGTTACCCCTCCTCTCTCTTCTAATCTGGCGGTTTACATAGGAGGTGCGCCAACATTTAATGGTTGGGATGGGATGGGGGGGGGGGGGCGTCTCTATGACATTAAGGAATTACCTAAAAATGAGAGTCAAAGGAACTGGACTTGGCGTTGGAAGAAAATATGTGTGATGTAATCACTTTGCGTAATAAATATAAAAATGTCTATAGTTAAATTTAGGTTTCAAATTAACTATAAAAAATAAAATAATCGGGTAATTTAAGTAAGTGCCCCGGGAAAAAAATGGAATAATTGGTCCTACTCCTATCCTCTATCAGATAAGGGGGCAGGCTGAAATTTCCTAAAGCACTCCGACGGAGCTCTAAAAATCTCAAGTTTTCTGATTGGCTACTGCCCCCATTGTCGGTGAACCTTATCTACATTTTTACAGCATGACTAGTTGGTAAAGTGTTCCAACACATCTACCGCCTATGCCAGAAATATAATTTCTACTTAGCGGACACTGGTCAAAAAACCTGTGGGGATACATTTGTGGGCACATTAGGTTGCATGTGTACACACACACACAGAAATTGTACAAATGGCACCGTAAAGAACTGAACAATATTTGAATACAGGGCTGTGCAAGAGCACTCCTGGTGGTTGAATTGGACCATGGCCAGGCATGTGTTCAGTCTCTGCGGGAGGGTGGGTCTCACCACTAGAGGGCAGTCTCTTTCATCATATCAAACAACCTCTCACCAGATGACGAAAGCATTCCGTGTAATTCGGGTGATTCCTTAAATTTAATCAGCAACCTGTTTATAATAAAGGTGCGTAAGGAGAAGAGGGGAGACATGGTTCTAGGATTCAACAGTCTCATGTGTCTTCAACATAGGTGAACAATATCAGAGAATCTGAAGTAATGTACATAGCAAACCACATGAGGAAACAATTAGTAATGTCAGGGTGCATGTAAGCATGCATGCACACAAACACACAAACACAACTTCCTGTTCATACATTCACCTTGCATTTATCACTATCAGCAGCGAAGGGCCAACACAGTCTCTGTTGTGGTCCTAGCCTTTCCCCTCTAAGTGAAACCCTTGGAAAAAGGGCAATTCTTCTCTCTGTCAACACTGCAGAGAAATAAAGGCCTGGAAATAATGCCTCAGTGGGACACAGGGCAGAAGACATGATTAATCAGTAAATGTTGTATCTGAAGAAGAGATGTAAGCATGTAATGTATACAAATGGTGCTGTGAAGAAATACAGCATTGAATCATAAATGAAACCCAGCGTCCATAACATACGTTCAAGATAGAGGATGTTTATGCAACCAGTGTTTCCAGTGGAACCAAGCCAATGTAATGACATTTCTGCCTAATTCTAGTTACTCAACAATAGTGAATTATTACTGTGCTTGACAACATTATGTGTCTCATTGGTTTAGCCAGACCGTTGGCTACATTGTGGCCCTTTCTCAGAGCTTTAATGATGGTATAATCCTCTGTGAGTACTTAAAACATGGATCTTGGCTGTCTTCGTGGTTTAATTTTAGTCTGTTTGTTTTGGGCTCTAGCCTTTGCTGCAGAAGGACACATTCTCATAGAACGGCTCGTCCTCCGCCTGGACCGGGCCCTCTCTGGCCTGCCAAGACGTTGCTGGGTCTTCTCCTTACGGGGCTAAAGAGGACCACGGCTCTGGGGCTGAAGAGGTCCAAGGCTCTGGGGCTGAAGAGGACCAAGGCTCTGGGGCTGAAGGGGACCAAGACTCTGGGGCTAAAGAGGACCAAGGCTCTGGGGCTGAAGGGGACCAAGACTCTGGGGCTAAAGAGGACCAAGGCTCTGGGGCTGAAGGGGACCAAGACTCTGGGGCTAAAGAGGACCAAGGCTCTGGGGCTGAAGGGGACCAAGACTCTGGGGTTGAAGAGGACCAATGCTCTGGGGTTGAAAGAGACCAAGGCTCTGGGGTTGAAAGACACCAAGGCTCTGCCATCACCTGGGCCCCCACACTGTCCACACTGGGGAGCTGTAAGAACCTACAGATGAAGAGAATATTTTACATTTAAGTAATTTAACAGACAGTTTTACCTAGAGGGCCTTTAAAGTAGCTGTTGAGTGCTTGCTTTTACATGTGTTTTCATACTGGCCCCCAAGGCAGGAGGAAGAAAGCACTAAATAAAGTCGACTTACAAGACTAAACTGACTGACTATTGATCTTCTATAGTGGATGGATGTTAATCATTCTGTCTGATAAACAAAAAGAGAAAGGTGGGAGGAATGAAAGCCCCCTGCTGAATAGCAGATCAAAGTAAACAGATACCACAATAGTTACAGCCAATAACCTAAGCCCTTTAACCAGTGGACGCAGACAGTTGGAAACTCTATAAGACCATCACTAAACATCTGGAGAAAGGAGAGCACTGAATTTAAGGCGCTTTAGAGCTTATCTTCGTAGGGAAATACTACCAGAATGTAGTGTGTGTAGTGAACACATCTGAGCGGCCCAAAGAGATGACAGGTCAGAGATTATTTTCTAAAAGGGAAAGAGGGAAAGCGAACTTTATGACCAGCTCAGTGGGAGCATGAAAGGGCTCCTGACCCCTCCCCCTCACAGAGGCCTCCTGGGCACCATCAACGCCCTGAGACTTGGGGCACCTCCAAACTAGGTTAAGGGTGGAGGACATACTGCATCTGGAAGGCATTACTCTGTTACTGCACAGGGGTGATACAAGGGGGGATGAAAGGGGGAAGAATGCATGTGTGTGTGTTTGTGTGTGTGTGTGCGAGTCCATATACGTGTGTTGTCTAAATTAATTAGAAAAAGGCAGAGATTAGGAAACCGTTTCTTTGTGGCTCCGTGAATGGATGAAAGAGAGCCCAGAAAGGAGAGGACGGCTGAAGTGGATAATGTGTGTAGCGATAAGGATCATGGGATGTAGCAGCCGTGTGTACATAGGCTGAGAAAATGACCACGTGTGTGACTCAGCATCATGCAGGGCACTGTATATAAGTCTTTGTTCTCACGAGGCATTTGAAGGCCGGGTCTTTCCACTGGGAGGGGTAGCGATGGCGATAGAACAGTTCCATCCGGGCCCGGGTTAGAAAAAACATGGCTTTGTGTGAGTGAGAGAGAGAGAGAGAGAGAGAGAGAGAAAGAGACTCTTATCCCTCGCCCGACAGCCACCAGTCCCGGCCTAGCTCCGCCCCATCTTACCCCATCTAACCCTAGCCCCACACAGTAGACACCAGCTGAGCCCCATCCAGGCCGTGGACACTTAGCCCATCCCCAGCTCAACCCGGACCACCTCGCTTAGCCCGGTCCGGCCCAGAAAACCTGAAGCGTGGTACACCAGGTGTTCCCCCGTCACCAGGTGTTCCCCCGTCACCAGTCACACCAGGTGTTCCCCCGTCACCAGGTGTTCCCAGGTCACCTGAGGCGTGGTACACCAGGTGTTTCCCCGTCACCAGTCAAGCCTCAGCCAGCCGAGAGGGAAGAAGGAGAGTAACGGACGGGCCAATACAGAACTTGTCTTTCTGCAAGACCTGAAAACTAGCAGCAGATGGCTCTCCCAATCAACCAGCCTTTCAGAAGGGGGGGTGGGGGGGCTGCTGTTTGGGAACAAATTGTGATACAACAGGTGGCATTGGGGCGGTGCGGAACAGATCTGATCCAAAGGAGCCGTAGGGGTTAGGGTCTGACATGGACACGTCCCGGATTCAACGTGAGATACAAGGCAGGCCTCTGGGTGAGATGAAGCATGCTGGCTACACTGGACCACAGCTCTATCACAGATCCCCACACAGATGGCAGAAAGCCCACCGCCCCCTAGACTCAGCTCAAAGATCTGTCCACGGTATACAGCCATTTGTGATGAATGGAAAGAGGAGAGTTTCTCAGCCAACTCTGGGACTCCCCCATTTCGTGAGATTTTCCTGGCTGTGTTGTGTTCACACCCCCACCCCCTTGGAGTGAGTTTTTTAAGAGCTAGCAGAGCCTTCTTCAGAACCTGCTGTACTAAGCCAAGTGCCCGGGGCAGGCTGGAGACTAGATGCTAGACGTTAAACCTGCCTCCTCCTGCCCAGCCATTCATTACCCCACCTCCACCATCTCCAGCACACGTCTCTCCTCTCTGCCCACAGTCTTACTCCTTTTCACTTCCATCTGTCTCCTCCAACTCCTCTAGTGCTCTCCTCTTTGTGTCTATGCAAACCATCCTAATCCACTCCACCTCTCCCTCCTCCGCCCAAATCGCTCCCCAACCTCTCCCTTCTTTATCTCCTCCAGTGCGCTCCTCTCCACTTCTCCCTCCTACACCTCCTCTAGTGCTCTCCTCTACATGTCTATGTCAACAGTCCTACTCCTCTCTACTTCTCCATCCTTCACCTTCTCTACTGCTGCTTCTTTTCTCCTCCTCCACCACAATTCTTTCCCACAGCCTTCCTTTCTTCCAACTCCCTCTTTCCACACCTTCTCTCTCTCCCCCCTCCCTTCATCCTTTCGTCCCTGCCATCCTTTGATTGGCTGTTATTGATCAGGCATTTCACAGACACTCCCTTAGAGACCAATGACCTCATCACTGGGCAGGAAGTCAGCGTCTCATGTTCCTTCTCTTGCGAATGTAATCCCACACTTCCCTAAATCCTTTATTCAGGGAACGGCGTTGAGGGGGTTGGGGGAGGTAGTAAACCAGGGGGTGTAGAGGCCTCTAACCCAAATGATTCTCTGTGCTGTTCATGATCATATTATGACTGTGGTTATTGGCTAGTGTTTTAACAGCATTAGAACCAAATGTTGTCTGTGGAAAGCGTTGCTAGATCCTGGGCCAGGTGTCCAAAAGATTTTCGGAAAAGAAAGAAAGACAATTTGACAGTAGTAGTAAATGAGATATAAAATATGAAAAGGAACAAACAAGGGATATGTGTATATATGTACATATGTATTTATGTAAATCACTAAAACCTATGTTGCGCTAGATAATCATCAACATGTTGTACAATCAGGGTGACACTTGAAATGACAGGAGACCTTAGTCAGTTGATGATGCCCGGCTGTTTGCAATTTAAAGCCAGGTATCTATTGCAGTATTCTGATTACTTCAGAGGAAAGCTTAGGCAATGCTTGGGCAATGCTGAATCAACTATAACCCAGCTGCTTTGCATCATACTGCCGCAACACACCCAGCTGGCCTCCTGCCAGATCAACAGGGGGGAGGGGGGGAGGGGGGGGGTCACTCTCCACCTACACCTCAAATATACACACACATACAAAAAAAGGAAAAAGTATCAAAAGCTGTGAACCATCTGACATTTGATGTTTGGGAGGTGGTTTGGCAGTGCGTTCAGTAGGAAAGTATTTTGATACATAAAATTTGACACACATTAACGGCGCAAACTATTGACTGGTGATGTATATTAAAACAGAATAACGGCCAAGGTTGTTTTTCAGTCTGGATGTGGGTAGATGTTTTTCAGTACATCTGAAATTGACCATCAGAACAACAAACATCCTCTAATACAATCAAATGGTTTAATCCAAAAGGACGAGAGTGTTTTATTGATTGGTGATAAAAGCCTATGGATAATACTTTGTTGGGGGGAATTTTACCCAAGAACAACAACTTCCTTATAGTATTATTATTTTATTTATTTAGAAAATGAAGCGGGAAAAAAGGAGTAAAAGCAATTGTGGAGATTTATTTCAAAGCCGTTATTCAATCTCTCTGGACCTTCTATCTTTCCATGTGGCCTTGTTTTAGAGCACTGTGTGGCAAATCAACACAATAAACATTGTATAATTGTCGAGGGCATGTTTGAGGAAAAAGAGACTGACGTATCCAACAGCCTGTCATGCCACAACGTGTAACAGTACAGGCCATGTTCGTTCTGAAAACCCCCAGGTACGATTGTGACGGATCCACTGACCCTTCCTCCAAGAGGTCTCAACCGGTCCGAGTAGTATCAGCAGACTTCTGCTGGACCCCGCTCGTGCTACACATTCACCACGTATACAACCTGGACCGGACCTAC
>JACXGK010009628.1:0-19590 GCA_016801125.1 Novumbra hubbsi
CACTGTCCATAGCGCCTCCTCAATGCCCCTACTAAAGCACCATAATCCCGCCTGTCCTCTGGGCTAATTAAAATCAAACAGGACAGAGCATCATCCGTGAGGCATAAAGCCAACTGCAATGCCATATCTCCCTCCGACCACCCCTTAAAATGAGCTAACAGTTCAAACTGGGCATGAAAAGCTTCCCAATCCGACCTACTGGAATACTTCATGGTCTTAATGGATAAGGATGAAACTGGAAAATGGCCGCTGCCAGGTTTGTTCACATCCTGAGTCCCAGATTCCACTTCCCGCCGCAACGACGTGGCCCCTTCGGCGGGAAGCACATTCCATTTAGCACTCATGCCTGCTTCAGCCGCCATTGCTCTTAGGTCCTCCTTCAAGCGGCCTCTGGGCTCCCACGTCCTTGCGATCCCCTCAGCCCCATCCTCCATGCACAGGCACCTTCCCGGCCATAATCCTCGCCTTCCTCCTCCTTCAATCTCCGATCGCCTCGCGGCATCATCACCCCGTCCTCGCCTGCCTTAGTTAGCCCAACGATGGCAGCTAGATAGCTGGCCCACAAATATCCCCTGGTTTTCGAATTTTCCTTTTCTTTTTTTTTTACTTCTGAAACCAATGTAATGACCTGGCTACGCGGAAAGGATCAATTGTCCAGACAGGGGATGAAGGAGAACCAACGGTTTATTTCTCTTTCGTACACCGGCTACTGTCTGGCCGTAGCCCACGCCGAACAAAACACAACCAACACACTAACGTTAAACCTGCTAACATGAAAACCCCGGGCGAAAGAGAAAGAGCGCCAAACCCAACCTGGTCTCATCACCCCAACTATTCCCCTGCCCAACCCCCCACCAAGGCTCTCTGCCAATCACCAGGATGCACGGCCTCCGCACCTACCAGGCATCCTGGGGATTGGCAGACAGCTGTTTGACAGACATACAGACAGACAGACCTAGAACCCCCAGCTGCCTGTGCGGGTCGTTACAATATTTACTGAATGTCTATTATAAAGCTGACTTTACCTCGCTAGAACGAGGTCTGTAGAAAGAGAGCTAATCTATATTCATTTGAATTTCCATGCCACTGCATCACCCCAAGGATTGGTAAGAAAGATTATCAGAAGCCGTGTGACAATAAACCTTTCATCAATTAGCACACCTGCACACACACCGAACTAAATGCAACTCGGAAATTAAATATACATTTACACAACAGAAATGCAGTATAATGTCTGGCAGCAGGTCTTTTCCACTCCCCGTTTCCAGTTCCCAAACACTTCAAAGCCATTGTGATCTAAATGTCTACTTGAAGTATAACTTGAAACTGGCGAGAAGAACAGCGGAATTGGTGGAAATTGCAGGGCCGGATAGTCATGGCGTTTTGTAGAGAGCCAAAGTATGTACCCCCGCCACTATCCAGTATCTTGAGTCATCAATCCCAAGTTTGTCTCTCACGAACACAGGAACCCACTCAACCCAGTCAACTGTGGCAGCGTGTGATTAGTGTGACACAATATCTACAGTAATTATAGGTGGCCTGCATGAAATTAACCATCAACTACCGTAGTTTAGTAACAAGAGAAAGAAAATACTACAGACACACATCATTCACACTCACACAGACATAAACAGCCCCTGTGACCCAACGCGTTGCCTCAGGATTATCCTCCTCATCTATAATTAAAGCCAGCCAAGGAGAACTACTCTCTCTCCGCTCCACCCAGCAGTCTGCTGCTCAGAGATGGGAGGGCTTTATATTTCCTCCGAGCTCTGAGGACTGTGGCACTGGGTTTAGGCACAAGTAGGTTTGTGTTACACGCTTCTAATAGTGTGCTGCTACTATTCCAGCTGTTGTGGTATGGAATTTGATGCATGCAAATTATAATTATGGTAGATATAAGCTGTTGTTTCTGCGGGCGTACACCTGTTTGGTGAACTCTTGTCTCTCAGAATGCCTTCTCCGCTGCTACTGGCCATATCTTCAACACAGCTAACTGGCTGCAGCCATCAAACAGACTGGGCCGGGCCGAGCCTGACACTTTCTCATTGCAAGTCTGCTGCTTGTTAACAGTTCGATATGCAGGTGCGTCAGAATCAATTCATAGAAACAAATGATGAATTCTGAAATGAATAATTAATAACAGTTATTACACTTTTTTTTTTATTGGATAGGAGTGTGTAAGCAGCAGGGAGGTAAGTTCTATTGTGATACCTGTGGGAAAAGAAACAAAATTAGCCCATTGGTTGTGATTCTGACTAAGGCCGCCTTGAACAAATGATTGACAGGGACTTTTGGCCTTCTGTTTGTAGGCTTGTGACCTATTGCAACATCCCCATGCTGTCCTTAGGGAGGGAAGAACTTTACCTCTCCCCCAACGGCTGGTTAGTTGGGTGGGTATTGAGCTGTCAGGCAGGTGAAGCCAGGGCTTATCTCATTCGTGTGTGAATTACCATTTCATCTCTGGGGATTGTGAACCCTCCCCCCTACGCTTTGTGTAACCGGGTGAATGTAAAGAAGGCGGGTCAAGGGCTTTCCTCAACTTTCAATCCAGTGTGCTGGGACTGGATGCCAGGACTGTTCGCAAAGCAGGGTAATAAAAGAGCCCTTTGTTTTTCTAATTTATCTGAAATTGACTTGGAGTGTATAGTAGCTGGCTGTTTTGGCCCTCTCTTTTCCTTTAGAAGTATGTTATTTCAATTCTGAATGTATTAAGTTAAGGGATATGGGTTTAGCACCCTATAATTACATTCTACTCTGAGGATCCTTAACCCCCTACAGCCCTCTGGGCAAATTAATTGGCTCCCATTTTTGAAGTCCTCATTAGGCTGCATAAAGTTATTAGAAAATGCCTTCTTTTTAGAATATATCTTGTGGCCTGGGACTTCCTGGGTTGGGGATGCCAGGAGCTTCACATTTCCTTTTTGCCAATTTTTTTTTTTAATGAATTTATGTGTATAAGATTTTTTGTTATTATCTACTGAACACTCATATATTCAGTAAAATCTTGGTTAATCTTCCAGTATTTCCAATCTACCATCAACTATAATACATTGTTTATGTCAAACGCTCTTGACTGTCAGACGGCCGGGTGCTACAAAGGCCTGAGAAAGACCTATTGTGCCCTGTGTGTTGGAGTTGGTTAAGAACTGCTCAGATGCTACTGGAGTCAACATCCACTCCATCCACTGTACCGGCTTGATAGTTGATCCAGCACCTGTATGGATGAGAGACCTACAGGCTTACAGGTGAATGCCTAGGGAATTGTCTACAGTTGTATGGACGAGAGACTTACAGGCCTACAGGTGAATGCCTAGGGAATTGTCTACAGTTGTATGGACGAGAGACCTACAGGCCTACAGGTGAACGCCTAGGGAATTGTCTACCGTTGTATGGACGAGAGACCTACAGGCCTACAGGTGAACGCCTACGGAATTGTCTACCGTTGTATGGACGAGAGACCTACAGGCCTACAGGTGAACGCCTAGGGAATTGTCTACAGTTGTATGGATGAGAGACCTACAGGCCTACAGGTGAATGCCTAAGGAATTGTCTACAGTTGCAAGAACAGTTGCAACATTTGTGGTGTTTCAGGCGGTTTCAAAACAAACTCATTCAGATAATTTGTCGGGGACTTTGGTGATAATACCAATATCTATACAACCAAGGACTTCCCCCTCCTTCCTTTCATAAATATGGCTGTGTTATGCAGTGCTAATAGCATGGTGAAAAGCCTGTCTCGATCGCTTCAGATCATCTTGTATCCCTTCAGGCTTCCTCTAATATGACTACGGTTGACCTGTCTGACCTCCCATCTCCTTTCATTACCATGTCCCCCTCATCAAATCCCCACATTCATCACTATTTATCGCCCATATTCCTATTTACCAGGTTGTATGTTCATGTCATTCTGTGATGGAAAGGTGGAGTTTAGATAGGCATTTGCTTATGTGGTGGAGGTTGTTTCCTCCGCCGGGCAATGACAAAAGTCATTAGTGGTTAGAGGGAATGGGGCTAATGCATAGGATAGGCAGTTAACCGTGGCCTATATACCCACTAAAACGCAATTACCACGCTTGCATTGATGTTACATTCTCGAACGTATATTGTGAACTGAGATTCCCTGTTGATCTTTTAATACTATGCACATATTAAAGATCTACATTGCCATGTAAAAGGGAAAAAAAAATGATTGTAAAATATCAGAACGAAATTAAGGAAATGTCAATATTTAGCAATCACTCCACTAATTCTTCTGATTTCTGTCTTTTGGCAGCATTTGGCCATTATATTTGTTCTTCAACACATTGAATATCTTTATTTTTCATGCACTGGGAGACAGATATTTTGGAACGGCAATTCCAATACCGATGTCTTGATAAGGTTCATTTACGGGCTAAAGAAGGGTGCTAACATATATACATTTAGTCATTTAGCAGATGCTTTTCTCCAGAGCGGCTTACAATGTTCAGGACTTCCAAAGGTAAACCTATGTAGATGTTCCCTTGAACAGGCAGTAGTGGGAGCAGCAGGCAGCTACAAGAGACTTTTAAAACAGTTTACGCTATAATTCTGATCAATTTGATTGAAATTCTTTGTTTATTTTCTCTTCGTAAAGTGACTTCAAACTTTTGTAACTGTAGTGTAGATTGGCTCAAAGTGTAGGGTCAAGAGTATTGGCCCCATATCAGACCATATCAGACCATAGCTGACTAGGCAAACTTTGTGTTTTTAAAAGTTTTTAATGATAATTTAAATGAGGCAAATCACCCAAAAGCATTTTTACTTGCAGTTTCTTTCTCTAGAATGCAAGAAAAAGGGGGGAAGGGAAAATAAGTGATTAAAAGCAGAACAGAAAGTAATAATAACTGAGATGGGAATGGAAAAACTGAGAATAGAGAATGACATGAGCTGTGAGAATGTGATGCAAAAGGCAGTGTCTTCACAAAGGCCTCCGCAGTTTCTGCTGCTACCTCTGCCCGTCCACTGCCCTCCTGGGTGTCTGGGTAGGGTTATGGAAACATGGCATTCCTGGCGCCGCTGGCACTGCCAGCCCTGCGTCTTGTGCTCTGAGTCCGCCCAGCGTGGCACGCATCACGTCCGGGCGCCATCTGTCACCGCGTGCCCCATAATCACCTGTTTCCGTTAATGATATAATGACATGGCTCCAGCTCATTTGGCAAGAGAACGGAGGACAAGCAGGAATGGAAGGAAAGCCAAGCCCCGTTGAAGAGTTCTGGCACGGATTCAGATGGATCTGATTGATATTTGCTCTTGTGTGAAGTCAGGAATGAGGTCGGACATGAACGCAAACCAAAACCAAACCGAACCGACACATGTGTAAGTGCTTTACATATATGTCCGTCTCCTTTAATAGTTAGGACTCCCTCTGCAGACGTATATATTACTGAGTTTCTCTAAACCTGCTCTTGGTGAACTGTTAATTGTTTTAAAATCCTTTGCTTGACTACGCCGTTGGTTTTCAATAGTTCCGTCTGAGAAGTCTTCCATTGTAGTTGTTTAGGGTACTTGGGTCCATGGGTGTAAGATGGAGTCGGATATTGATCTTTATTTTTCTCAAAGTGTTGTTATTATTGGGAGTGGCCATTTTACCCGCTTCTTACATTGCTCCCCCACCCCATCCTACGCCCTTTCCTTCATCTTGTTTCACAGATACTTCCTCCAAAGGGATGGAACATCTGTGGAACTTGGCCTTCACATTTGTCAAGGAGAAAGTTACAAGCAGATTGCTATAACAATTGGCTTAATCAGCTGAATCTACCAACTAATCATCTCTCACAACACCTCCCCCACCTGTCTTGTGCTGCTCTGTACCAATGTTTGGGGACAGCTGAGCATACAGCAGTCTCCATGGATACTGCTCCGACTCTGGGCAAGCCGAGATGGTTACTTTCACTAAACATTGTTAGTGATGATAAAAGTAATATTATTGCAGTAGCTAGCTAGCTAGTTGAAAATAATGTTGAGTGATATAATTAACAACAGTATCATCTCTGACAAATCACACTTTCAAAGCCAAAAGTATATTTTGAAAAACGTCCCATCACCTTCGTGTGTTCTGGCTTTGGCACAAACATTTCATTCTGGAACCAGTCAGATGGAATCCATTGGTTTTTACAACCAATCACAGTATGTGGTCATTCTTCCATGTTTAATTGGTCTTCTGGATATTTTTTCTGATCAAGCCTTGTTAGCGGGTGTGACGCTTTGAAAGAGCAAGCGGTAGTGAAGCAAAAAGATCCACCCTACAACATGTCTTTCACTGTTCCCTCCTCCCCTTGTCCTCCACGTTACTGTGGATCTGCTGCGTGACTGTTTGCCATGCGTCTCCTCCACCCTGTCTCTGGGCTGCTGTTTGCTCTACGCGAGCTGCATGTCATAATGGGCCGTGCGGCTCAAATGACTTCCAGGCAGCATAGTCAGCAGTGGGGATTGTATCAAACTGACCTCAAACAAGCTGTCAGCTCTGGTTTGATACAGCATGCATCACCGCTGAGGGGCTGGTATCCACAACCAGGACGGGTCTAATTCATGGCTCGTTACCTGGCCTCTGGTTTGATACAGCATGCATCACCGCTGAGGGGCTGGTATACACAACCAGGACGGGTCTGATTCATGGCTCGTCACCCGGCCTCTGGTTTGATACAGCATGCATCACCGCTGAGGGGCTGGTATCCACAACCAGGACGGGTCTGATTCATGGCTCGTCACCCGGCCTCGGGTTTGATACAGCATGCATCACCGCTGAGGGGCTGGTATCCACAACCAGGACGGGTCTGATTCATGGCTTGTCACCCGGCCTGTGCCCCCCCCCCCCCTCTCTCTCTTAAAGTTTGGTGTTTAGCAGTTTCTCCTTCTGCTCCAATAGTGTGTCAGGCACAAAGGACAAATCTCATTCTTGGCTCATCCCCTGCCGTTTTCTCTCAACTTTCTTTCATTATTCTATTGTTCCTTAGTTTTGTTTGGCTGTTTTCATTCACCAAAAAGGTAAAATTGTAAAAATGGTAGTAAATAAGTCAATAGAGTTTTGTGTAGTGAAACCGAGGCATAATTAAGCGACAGCTCCTACTTGTTTAATGGAATGAATACTTGTCAATCTTTCTTCTCGCTCATTCATGTGGCTATGTACTATTTTTAACACATTTTGGTTTTTAATCCGGGTGTCACATAAAAACGGAACAGTAAGTCTACAATAAAGTGAATTCAGTATTCTTGTACCTCAACTGTTCGAGAGGGGGTGCTAGTGCGTGATAAGAAAAAAACGCTTAGACGCTGAATGAGTGAGAGAGTTTGAGCGAAGAGAGAGTCTCGGACCGGAGAGAGAAACACACGAGAAGGAGATACGTGATTCAAACTAGCAAGGAGGCACTTGGTTTTAACAGTATGGCAAACAGGTGAAATGCGCTCTCGGTAGCATCTTTCTCTGACTCATGCGGTAAACTTTGCATTCTGTGGGGACTCGCTGGCGGGGCTTGCTGACAGGTTGCAAAGAAGGAATTCCATCACTATTTAAAAGCCACACGCGGACCTGGGGGCGTGGACGGATGAAGCGCTGACAATTTTGCTCGTGGAACATTGAATGTGACTGTTGATTGTGATTGTCGTAGGCTACGGAGATAACGGCTTGGATGCCCCCGGTATACCCAAAACATTAGACAAAACGCCGTCCGAGTGGTTGCGGTCGTTGGTACGGGATTACTTTGAGTTAAAGTGATTTTTCTGTACATTTACATGTTCGTGGAATACGTCAGTGCTACTCAAATTGAAGATTTACTGGAATATTGAGGGTGGCGTGGAAGAAATAGGCTTCTAAGCCGTCTCCAAATGGCGCCTCGTTGTAACATTTATGATTACGCATAGGCTAACTAAATAAATACCCACGCAAATACGGTAACACGTTCTACTACTGTTTCCGGAACATACTTTTTTTCACGAATTATTTAGTAGAAGGGGACCACTACTAGTCTGGCACGTAACTGTGGACAAGTAACAGCGATGACCGGATTTGAGTGCTGTCACCGCGGCCACTGAACTCTTATGCTTCTGCAAATATCTTCAGGTGTCCAATTCACCTTGGAGTCAATCTAGTTCGTTTCACAAGATTGTTTTCACCGTACCGTTTAATTGTAAAGGCACAGAACGGGACCGAATATCTTCAATGTTACCACGGAGAAATATTTTTTTTTAAAACACCTAGTAAATTGTTATTTCAATATGGATTACAACATTTCCATTCCCTCATTTCCCTTTGTTCCCAATGCTTAGATTTAATTTTTACGAGTATATACTGTTACTTTGATATGCATTTAACAATGCCTTATTAAATCCGTTTGGGAAAGTACTGGTAGTATTGGTGAAGTGTTCTGTTCTGCACTCTACATTAACACCGAAAAATGACAAGCACAGGACCTGTCATCGTTTTTGAGTGGCTAAAGACCCTCCAGCTCTCTCAGTATGTGGAGTCCTTTGTGGATAACGGCTACGACGATTTGGAAGTATGTAAACAAATTGGGGATCCCGATCTGGATGCTATCGGTGTGTACATACAGCACCACCGGCAAAGGATCCATGACGCGGTGCAAAGGCTGAAGGACGAGGATAAGGAGACGGCTGCGGGACTGTATTTCACGCTTGAACCGATGCCCCCCGCCTCTGAATTGTATGCCAGCCACCTGGTGGACCAGTACGAGTCCAAACTGCGGGCGTCCAAGTCTTGGACCGAACCAAACAGTGACCGTGTAGGGAGGAACGGGGGCGCGTATCTGGGTGCGCAGAGGAACCTGACGCTTGGCAACCGCAGGGAGTTGGTGATTTACCCCAAACTGAAGTTGAAGATAATGATTAGGGATAAACTCATCAGAGACGGAGTCAACCTGGCCAGGCCTCCATACTCAAACAAGGTATGATTATCATCAAATGTAGTATAACTCTTACTGGAACACTTTACGGCCAGCATATAACATCTTTGAAGCTGACCAAACTCTTGAAAAAACAAGATGGCTTGGGTTCTATAACTGTATGTCACCTACATTCTTCTGAGAACAAGTGATGAGCTAAGCAATTGCTGTCCGCCCCTCAGGAGAGACATGCCAGGTCAGGGGTTGTGGGAGGTGGAGAATGGTTTAACAGTGATGTCTGGCTGCTGTGGATCAATGATCAAGAACAGGGGAGCCTTTATTCAATTTAAATACTTGTTGAGGGAAAATGCATGCATTTAGATGGTTGATTGATTGACGGTCACCAGCAATGTTTCTCACCTGTCTAGTCTCCACGGTCAAGCCCTTAGACATGATACCTTTCTGAGGAGGGGCTAGGTCAACCGGCATAATGACCATATATGGTCAAAATCCATTTAAGCTGATGAATTTGTGTCATCATTGATTAGCAGCAGTTTAAACTGATGGCGTCCAGCTGCTTTTCTTCTGGAGCTCATGTGAGGCAGCAGACTGAGAACATCTCCATATCGGATCTTTGGCTCTACATCAGAAGCCTGGCGAGGGCTTACTCAATGACCACTTTGTAAGCAGAGGAAACACACACACACACACACACATAGGAGCACACATTGCTTTTGTCAGGCATTAGTGTGGAATACATTTAAACCAAATGTTAATTCATTACAAAAATTTCAGACGAGACATGACAAAATGGCATTTTAAAGCATTGTCTTTCCCATACGTTACATGAATGATTTATATTTGAACTGTGCCTTACACCTGGCTTACAATAAACACACTCATCTTATTTAGAATCTGTGAGTCATGGTTATTTGAATCATTTGAAGATTTTCTTTTTCTTGCATTATCCACTAACCTTGCTTTGCAACAAACTGTTAGAACCAGAGGGTTAAATCATCTCTTCCTTCGTATTTTTGGAGCTAAAGCTTTGACATTGAGGCTTTGGAAAATGGCCAGTTCAAGTACTGTGTGTCCACAGTATAAGTGTGCGAAACCCTGCAGTCAGAATGTGATTCAGACCAGTGGTTTTCTCCTCAGGAGTGAGTCAAGTGTGAGAAGTCCCCGGTGATGGATCTGTGGCCAGCTGGCCTCTGGTCAATGAAGGGTTCTCCTCTCTCTGCCCTTGAGAGGAGACGTTTTCTCCAATGGAGACTGTACGGCGGCAAACACACCAGCCCTACAGACAGTTGAAGATAACATCAGAATAGGTTAGACATAGTGCTGTTGGCAGACAGGCTAGCAGTTAGACTCTAATCTAAAGGTTTTACGTTTGAATCCTAGAGCCGACAAAGTCAAAATATATTGTTTTTCCTGGAGAAACACAGGTAAGACAAGTGCTAAAGATGTCCTCTAAAAGACTAAAATGCGGGTTAGGAAGAAGGGTAAGAAAAATGGGCTATGGTCATATATTTTCCCTGTTGTTGTGCTAACGTATTAACATTGTACTTCCGCCATCACAGCTCTGAGGCGTTGTTGAAGGCCACATCCTTGCGGGGACCCATACGTCAGCACTACAAGGGCTCTACTGAGGGACATAAATTCCCATAATCCTTATCTAGATCACAAGGGAAACCAGAAACCGAGAGGTTATTATTGTTCCATGTTATAAACAAACACCTCTCTTATGATTGTGCAGCTTTGGATCAGTCATCTGGGACAGACACTTGCAGTAAAGATGGTGCTTTGTGTCTAATTATTGTGTGCAGTCCAGCCAGCTTGTTAATCGCTACCCGGATAATACACTAGTCGTTTTTGATTTTTGCCATGGATTTTCTCAATTTCAGTACTTGGCATTTGTTGACTGAGAAGAGACCCAATAAATGACTAAAGCTTTTGGAAATGAGAAAGAACAAATTAACTGAAATGTTATTTTCTTTTGACTGTGTCTGAGGTTATGGAGACCTGCAATTAGAGCTCCGCTGCTTTGCGCTGGGACAACTGTGGCAGTAAACAGTGATTAAGAGCTCTGTGTTTTGTCCCTTTTGCTGTGTTGTGGTGACACTGTCGCCCCTCCAAAGCATAGAGGCTATGGACACACAGCAGGGTATGTTGTATTCTCTCGAAATCCACTCAATGTTATCTTCAAGATGTCATATCAAACCACATTGAACCAGAAAACGTGTAAATCTGCCCTCGAAGAGCCCAGATTTGCTGGTTAAATCAAACAGTTTTCCGCAAATTAAAGTGGATTGCAAAAGAATGTAGAAATCTGAATAATTTCTCTGTTTTGAAGATCCAAAAGGGTTGCAGATTGAGTCTGTTGTCTGAATTCCCTTTTTATTCAGCCAATCAGATGATGTGAAATGCTATGAAAGGGCAGTTGGTTATATACACTCCTAAAAAAAACAAATTAAGGGAACACTAAATCACGTCAGGTCTCAATGAAGGAAATATATTAAAGATCAAAATCTTTATTGTACATTGTGAAATTCATTGAGAACAAAATGACATAACAACAATCAATGGAAACTAAAATCATTAAACGACTAGAGTCAAACTCACACCGAAAATCAAAGTATACAATTGAAATCACAGGCTGTTCCAACACGTGTGAATTTCTTCACGGCAACTCATAATGTGAATCAGTAGTGTGTATAACCCCCACGTGCCTGTGTGCACTCCCGACAACGTCTGGGCATGCTCCTGATGAGACGCTGGATGGTGTCCTGGGGAATCCCCTTCCAGACCAGGATCAGGGCAGCAGTGAGCTACTGGACAGTCTGTGGTGCTACTTGGCGGCATAGGATGCAACAATACATAACGTCCCTGACATTCTCAATTAGATTCTGGTTGGTGGAACATGAGGGCCAGTCAGTGGCATCAATGCTTTTGTCATCCAGGAACTGCCTACACACTCTGGCCACATGAGGCCAGGCATTGTCCTGCACCAGGGGGAACCCAGGGCCCACTGCACCAGCGGAAGGTCTGACGATGTGTCTGTGGATTCCATCCCTGTAAGCACGTGGAGGTCTGTGCGACCTTCCAAAGATATGCCTCCCCAGACCATCACTGACCCCCTGTCATGTTGGATGATGTTGCAGGCAGCATAATGTTCACCATGGTGTCTCCGGATTCTTTCATGTCTGTCACATGTGCTCTGTGTGAACCACTCATTTGGGATGAGAGCAGTACAGTGCAGATCACAGGTCCCACTGGAGAACCTGAATGGGCTGGAGGTATCGCGTCATGCTACCGGTTTTGACAAAGACACTAGCAAAACACAAACGTAGAGGATAATACGTCTGGAAGGATGAGGAGAGAGACTGTCTGTGGCAAAACCATTTCCTTTTGGGAGTGGTCTTGCTGTGGTCTTGCTGTAGTCTTGCTGTGGTCTTGCTGTGGTCTTGGTATTGTCTTCCTGTGGTCTTGCTGTGGTCTTGCTGTGGTCTTGCTGTGGTCTTGCTATTGTCTTGCTGTGGTCTTGCTGTGGTCTTGCTATTGTCTTGCTGTGGTCTTGCTATTGTCTTGCTGTGGTCTTGCTGTTGTCTTGCTGTGGTCTTGCTATTGTCTTGTTGTGGTCTTGCTGTGGTCTTGCCTTTGTCTTGCTGTGGTCTTGCTGTTGTCTTGCTGTTGCACCTAAAAAGGTGACATTGATTTACAATCGCTCATGCTTCCTAACTGGACAAATTGATTTCCCTGAAATTTAATTGACTTGGTGTTATGCGTTCCCTGTTTTTAAAAAGTGTATTATGGTTTTGCGATGCTGATTTGAATCTCTTGAATTTCAAATTATTGTCCGTAATTTGACATTCCTCAAATGTTCATGTTTGATTAGCAACCTCTGTCCACCTCTGAGAGCAGTGTTATGTAGTTTCAGTTTCCACCCATTGAAAACCACTGGCAAGTGATGGCAAGTGTCCAGCATTGTCCTTATAGGAGGGGCTCATGAATAGATGTCATGCTGTTCATGCAGCTCAAAGCAGAACTAGAATGACTGCGTGCAAAGTGGTTTGGCCTGATGTCACTGATCCTATGTCAGTTATGCCCCCCCCCATTCCCTATAGGTTGGTTCCTCGAGCAGTGCTCAGTGGCAACTTAACACCAGTTGATCAAAGGCTCAAACTGACCGGAGAGCGGTTGATCCATTCCATAGAGATAAACCGGCCAATCAGTTAATGCACAGGGCCGGCAAGTCTTTTTCAAGAAAACACGAAAGGCCGTAGCAGCAGTTGAGGTTATTATTAGCTTCCTGCCCGAGTGAAAGGAGAAGATCGCCACCTCGCATGCTTCGCTTTCACCCTGCTCCGCCTCTTAGTTCTCTGAGATGAATTTCCCTACTTCCTGGCTTTCAGGAAATGAGCTCTTTGTTAAAAGATCACCTCTATCTGGCTTAACAACCAATGTCAATAACCCAGCATCGTAGAAACCCCTTTGGCCAGACTGAAGTGCTGTTAAGTCTTGGTGTAAAAAGAAACTGCTTTGTTCATTGGGGTTAAACTTTCAGAAGATTAGATGCATAAGTATGGTGATTATCAACATCTAATAATAAGGGGATCTAGTACAGTCCTAGCCAAAATAAAACATTTCTATATTAAATGTTATAGTGAATGTGTCATCGATATATAACGTCCTCCCCTCAGAAAATAGCTGACGGCCAACCGCTACATCCCAACCATCTCTCCGCTTTCTCTCAGTGACGTTGTGCTCTGCTTTCACGTAATGAAGAGCTGTTTCATTATTGACACCCTAGGCTGTAGAGTAATTTGTTGAAAGCTTTTTCATTTAGCCTATATTTCCACAAGCATTATGAGTTCTCTATGTTGCGCTGTACCCAATGCACTGGCTGGCCCCCACCAATTGGGAAAGGGAGACCCGTCTGAACAGAACTACTTTGGCGTTTGACATGGTTTCCGCTTTATTAAAGGACACTTTAATGGCATAATCAACTACTGGCTGGTTAAAAGGAAGTCATAAAATTTCAAGGGTAGCCCTGTAAGGACAGAAAGTAGATTAGGAAAGTGAACTCATTGTTTTCCCTAGAAGGAATGAGTGGTTGCCGTATAGAACGATAGGCCTTACGCATTCCTTTTAAACTAAACACAGACTCAAATTGTCCCTTAAACTACCACTAAAAGGCTAATAAAGACTTGTGCCAGATCTGTGAGTGCTGTCTTTTCCACTTGGTAACTGTCACGTGAGCGACTATAGGACTTAGCTTTGAAGCACAACACAGACCTGGTGTGTAATAAAATCCAGCGCTTGAGAACCTGGACAGCATCTGTGTGTGTGGTGGCAAGGCTAGCTTACCGTTGACTTTCATGGGTCTGTTGTGCTAGTCAAACACTGGCTGAGTTGGGATGATCCTGATCCGTGTTGACAAGAGGAATGGTATATTTGGTACTGCAACTCCTCTGGGTCACAATGTTTTTTGTTCTAGTACAATATCAGAATGTTATGTTCACCTTTTGTTTTTTGTAGCTGTAGGACTCTGAGCTTAATGAAGTACAGTATGTAAAGCTCCTCTCCATCTGTCGAAAGAACAGGAGAAACACTCCCAAAATCAGACTTCTTAGTCTTGTAAATTCATTGACGTTTTTTGGCAATTGAAGGTTTGCCTGCAATGTATTTCTCTCCCTCGAGAGTTGCTGTGTGTATCGTTTTTTAGCGGAAAATCACAGTACATTTTAATAGCTTTCTGTCCAGATGAGCCCACATGCAGACGTACAGACATGACCACCCTTCTCCAGGGAACAAGTGAAAATGTGGGAAAATCTGTTAAACCCAGTGTTCATCTGGCCTTCTCATTTTGGCACTTACTCCCAGCTTTCTCTTTTAATTTCCACATGACTTGCTTTTACTGGGATCATCGGTTGTGTGAACTAACTTGAAACAATGTGAATGCCTTCTAATGCTCTAATGTCCTAGACAACAACTGTTCAAAATATTGGATTGTGGCAATATTGCAATAGGTTGTGGGCGCAGCATGCATTCTACTAGGTCAAATTCTATATTGGAAACATCTAGGACCCATCACATGGTGGGTTCATATCGCTTTCAGAGCCATGCCGTCATGGCAACACTTTTAAATAAAGCATCCGGGCAATGTTGATCCATGGTGTTGCAGCCACTTATTTTTCCACTGTGTTCTGTGTCAGCAGTGCAGATGACACATACATGACAGATATATGACCAGATATGTTATCTGAACTATTTTGATACTACAGAGATGGTTGCAACTCAGCCTGTCTCATAGAACAAACTGTTTTATGGTCCTACGAGGAAGACTTGTTTATTTTTGATATCCATGCATTTAGAGGGGAGTACTGCTCTATTTACCAGCTGAGTTGGAAAATTCATTAAGGTGTACATGCACAGTAAAAATGTGTTTATGCATTGGAAAGAAACCTTGGGGGAAACCGAAAACTGAATTGAAGTATTGTTTTGGGTTTATTTTATATTTGTGTGTGTTTATGAAATATGCCTTATTTTGAAGGTCTGAAGGAGATTATGCTTTTTAGGTATTATAATCGATGCAGATTTTGGAAACATTTCTGAAAACAGATTAACGTAATAACAGGCAGAATATATCAATGTATTTTTACCCGGTGAGGTAAAAATACATTTAGTCTCTTTTGTCCCCAGGTATTTATATTTAACCCTGCGGATTGGAATATTCAAATTGTCTTTGTCTGTTCAGGTTTGGTGCAAAGATGATCTCGGTTGATATGGGGGGGGGCGAGAGAGAGACAGACAGTTGTAAATCCTTACAGGCAGCAATACTGTGCACACAATCAGTACCTTCTGATTTGGTTCCGTGCCAGGTTCATTAGATAAACACAAAGGTTCGTCAAGTCATGGGATTGCAGCAAATGTTTTCAGTTGGCGCTGCCACATATGAATCATAAGGAACCTGGACGCCACAACAGCACATTCAACACAATAATGAATCAAGCCTGCTCTCGCAACGTGGACTGGGATAAAGCAGTCAAGTGCCCTCGAAGGCCAGACGACGATGGGAGAGCAAGCGCCAGCATCTGTCTGTGTCAGGAACCGGACTGCCCACGTCTCCCCCGTCTGTAGATCACGGCTTATTATGGATCACTATGAATGTATTCTGGGTTAGGGATCAGCGCCCGATCAGATGTGTACAGCGTATAATCCAAACCCGTCAAAACAGTCAATCAAACTCTAATTTACGGTTCTGTTCTATCTTAGATTGACTAGCATCTCCCTAAAGGACCACGCGTGGTCTCCTTCCCATAGAGCACTACAGTCAGTGGTCACTCACCAGGGCCATGCCTTGCACGGCACCAGTTGCCATGGAAACATATTTCGGGTATTTAAAGAGTACTGTGTTTCAGTCCTAGGTGTGGCCAGATTAGAGGGTTTAACAGAGTACAGGTTGGGATTATGACAGGCTATTGCTTCATTCTGGCAAAGAAAAGTCATAACATTGCGCTCTGTGTCAACCAACGAGGTATAGCCGAGTCCTGATAACATTTATTCATGAAGCCCTTTTTACATTGGCATGTGTCACAAAGTGCTTTTACAAAACACCCAGCCTTAAATACAAAGGAGCACGCGACAACCGTGTTGAAGGACGGTGGCTAGGAAAAACTCCTTATGCGGCCGATTTTTAGGCAGGGACGTACGTAGTTTAATGAGTTAACCCTTTAGGGCCAAATGTCTGTTAGAGGTCCTAAGTTGTACGTGCGCCGTGTGCATACATCTACATAAAAACCATCGTCATCCCTTTTTCATAGTCACGACTTTGCTCTCATAAGACCTAATGGATCTCATCCTAAAGGGTGTTCTCTCGGCTCCGTCACTTCTCAAGTGGATGACTTAACCTTTTCCCTTTGACGCTGTTGTTAAGGGGGTTGAGTGAGGGATGATAGTTGCCCCGCGAATGGAAGGGAAAACTTCCGCTGCACTGCCGGTTCCCTGGTTCAGCCTGGGAATCCTTCCATGGAAGTCATTTAGGTCAGTGGTTTTCAACTGCTGGCCGCTGGACCCAGACTACGGCTGTTATTCATTTCAGCCTTCTGAACTGATTGGGACACCAGCTGAATGCAATTAGCTACCAGATTGAGAGTTGTCAATATACAGCAGGACTCTCAGTCTGCAGGCTTGGATTTGAGAATCTGTTTTTAGTTTTTAATCCTATTTTGTTTTTAAAGTGCCAATCAGTCTTTAAAAGGTGTTTCGATCCAGACTCCTTGCAGCGTAGAAATTAGCGTCCACAGCGCTGGGGCGGCGCCAGGGGTTGCTGGGGCCTGACAAGAGTGATGCGGTTCCTAACCAAGGACCGGCTTCGGCTGCATAAATCTGCAGTCCAGACAGGATATCATGCCAGATGATCTTTCCCTGTTTCCTGGACGGACGCCACGTGTGTTAGTCAGGTTAGCACCACCAAATCAGTGTGACTAACCCACTGGCTAACTGTTCCATCTTTTAAAACTCTTCATGAGAGACCCATATGCCGTGGAACCGAATAACGAGCAGAGCAGACCTGACCCGTATGCCGATCGACCGCTCCGAGTGTCAACGTGTTTAGCACGCTCTGCCCCAGTGCGACTGTTCCATCAAGTCGGTAGGCGTTAGCGTTTGCAATACTAGTGTTGTGGGTTTGATTCCTGAGCAGGGCAAATGCATACATTAACTGCAGGTTTTCACTCTCACCTTGTACTTGATTGATTCATTATGTCACTGATTGGTTAGGTCTACCCTCATCTGGTTATTTAGGTCTGAACCTGGAACCAATTTACAGGAAAAAGAATGTGTGTGTGCACTGCATAGAAGGCTATATCACAGAGCTGATTACTAATCACAGCAAGTGCATAACAGGTGCTTTTTTAAGTTTTCTGCAATGGCTCTATAATACTAATAGCCAATTAGGTGTATGAGCACTGATAGATCATGCTGTAACCAGATGTAATGTTATTCCTTTGATGTGCTTCTTTGCCTTTCTATAATTGTAAAATGGGTGCAGGCGTTGGGGATCTGACAATGTAAATGTTGTGTGACCATCAGTGGGGTTAACCACTCAGAGGCCATCTTTAGCAGTGGGGTTATCAACTCAGAGGGCATTGTTAACCACTCAGACGCCATCATTAGCAGTGGGGTTAACCCCTTAGAGGCCATCGTTAGCAGTGGGGTTAACCGCTCAGAGGCCATCTTTAGCAGTGGGGTTATCAACTCAGAGGGCATTGTTAACCACTCAGACACCATCATTAGCAGTGGGGTTAACCCCTTAGAGGCCATTGTTAGCAGTGGGGTTAACCACTCAGAGGCCATTGTTAACAGTGGGGTTAACCACTCAGAGGCCATTGTTAGCAGTGGGGTTAACCACTCAGAGGCCATTGTTAGCAGTGGGGTTAACCACTCAGAGGCCATTGTTAACAGTGGGGTTAACCACTCAGAGGCCATTGTTAGCAGTGGGGTTAACCACTCAGAGGCCATTGTTAGCAGTGGGGTTAACCACTCAGAGGCCATAGTTAGCAGTGTCAGAGTGGACACACCTAGTATGTACAGTCAAAGGTCAATGCATAAAAAGGGTTTGTCTTGATTTAGATTTTGTTCACCACTTCCTCCCTTACCTTCTCTGTTATATAACAGAACGCCCCCAATTGCCCTCAACACACCCTGTGTTCCCATGTGGCCGTTCCCTGTGTTCCTCATTACTAACCATTTGTGTGCCCTCGTTAAATGCGTGTCAATTGTTTGATCACCTAAGTTGGCCTACAAACTGTCAACAACTGCTTCACAGGGACTGAAGGCAACTACGGCTCAAATAAGTTGACTCGGTTTTCTTTTTGGCCGGGAGCCAGTTAGTCATTTAGACCCACAAAGTCCAATTGGCGCACCGACTGTTAGTATCTCGCAGTAGTAAGGCCATTGTGATGCTATGCCCCGGCTTAATGTTTGACCTGCTCATGGGTTGAAGGATTCTCACGTACTCCTGTGGCTATTTGAGGTCACTGTATGTAAATGGTGGAGTTTGAGACATGGACTATGTTGCTTTGGTACCATCTCCTCTGTCAGGTTGGAACCACAGAGCCGCCATTTCATGTCAGCAGATCTTTGTTGCACAACGTTGCCAAACCAACCCTTGTTTAGTCTAATAGCTTTTGGGATTTGTTCTAAGGGGGAGGGTTTGTCTGAATTCTAATGTGGAAATGTGGAGAAGGCTCCTTCTTTCCTTCTCTTATGATCCCAAGAATCATTTGTGACATGCTGTTAGCGGTTAGGCTTTAGTCCTTGCTGAATTTCCATTCTCCCAGTGAACATGAGATGTCAACTTTGCTGATTTAACTCGGGGTTATCCCCCAAAAGCCCAATATGTGTCACATCGGGATCTCAAAATAAGCAAAGCAGGTGAGGGAGACTTGCTTTCATCTGTAAATAAAAAAGATTGTGTCTGTCTTTAGTGAGTTTTAGAGGCTTGGCGCCACTGATGGACATCCACAGCCATTCTTCACCAACCGTCTCCCTAATATTGGCAGCTAGCTATGCAAAGTTTGGTCATTTGTTTGAAAGCTAACAATTTGCATTTATTTACAATGTATTTTTAATGGTTGAATTTGGTTGGCTGATGTGCAAGAATGGCAAGAGGTGCTTAAACCGGGGCAGTGATGCTTAAACCGGGGCAGAGATGCTTAAACCGGGGCAG
>JACXGK010009629.1:0-19571 GCA_016801125.1 Novumbra hubbsi
TGTCGGGAGATGGAGAGTGTTGAAAGATAGAGTGTTGAAAGATAGAGTGTTGGGAGATGGAGAGTGTTGGGAGATGGAGAGTGTTGGGAGATGGAGAGTGTTGGGAGATGGATAGCGTTAGGAGATGTAGAGCGTTGGGAGATGGAGAGCGTTGGGAGATGGGAAGTAAGGATGCCAAGTAGAGGAGGCTTAGAGAGCAGAGGGTTCATGTCAGGATAAATTCAAATGGCAGAAGGAAACCAGACATCTGAGGAATGGCAGGGCTCACCTTGCCAACATACCGCTGTCCATCCCCAGGTTACCACCAACGGTCCAGGAGGAAGATTTGAGAAATTACACATTCAGCTTGCCTGTGGGAACGCGACAGCAATTTCGTTCGTCTGTTGAATAAAATATGATTGAATATGGGATTTAAAGGAAGAAATGCTTGCATGTCTGTAGGTGTGTGTGTGTGTGTGTGTGGGTGTCTGTCCATTTGTTGATGGCTGCATCCTGGCTTTGAATTCCTTCCAACCCTGGGCAGATGTGTCTTGGCTTGAATTAAATATGAGGGTTTGATCATGCATCTCCCTAGGAGGGAGCAGGAAGGAGACACACATCACCAGTGACTAAGCAGCAGCTTGATTTCCTATGCTTTACCACACTGAGCAATACTACATTTCTCTCTGTGGGGGTGTGTGCTACATGTATGGGATTAAAAGGGAAAGATGGAGAAGGACCTAGAGAAGAAGGGACATCCTAGAGACATGCAGATAACAATCTCCTGATGTTCCTGGGTGCCCTAACGTGTGTGTCAGTTTGCACGGGAGAGAGAGAAATCGTAGGGACCAGGAGATAAGGAGACCAGAGGAAAGGGAGTGGTGATAAAGAATAGCCCGTAGGAGAGACCAGGGGGGAGAGGGTCGTAATAAAAAAAAGCCTGTGAGTCATTAACCGAACACTGAGTGTGGGGGCGTGTCTTATTGCCTTGTTGGTAGGATTGGTCAGCCAGAGAGACATTGAGATAAAGTAAGTGAGACATGCAGGGCAGAGAACAGGGTTTACCAAAACCTGTCATTTGGCAGCTCAGTTTCAGACCAAACGTCATGAAATGTGTCACGTTATCTAATGGGAGGAAGGCCAAACGGGAAGGCTGTAAATCAATAGCCATCTGTAGCATTCCCAACTGTGTGTGTGTGTCTTTGACAAATACACTCTCCCAAAAAGGGGATTACATGGAGACACGAGCCAAATTGGAAGAGATTTGACTTGACTAGAACCAGCTGGGTTGTCAGTGGAAAGACTTACACAGTAATTGGGATACAAAGGACGAATTCCAGTCAATGTATGTTTTACAGTAAAAAGGCCAGAATTTTCACACAACTATGCCTTACTAGAGTTCTACGATTTTGTTGAAAAGATCAAGTCCGGGCATTTTAAAACATCGTTATCTGTTTATGTTGGAGAATTCCTCCAGTAGAATACTTATTTGCTTTTTTGAACAGCAAAAAGCATAGAAATTGACTTGAACAGGGTTGAAAGTGAGTTAGGGTTTGGCCATTTTGCTCACGCTCTTATCCAGAGCGACTTCAAGAGAAACCTTTAAAAAAGTTTAATTAAAGCATCCTAAAGGGTTAAATGGTCTTCCTGGTTATACCTGACTGAAGTTTGGAATTGGTGTTTGCATAATCGGTTGCTTTGAATTTCCTCTTCAGGATGACTTTCCTCTTTAATTCTGCAACTATGAGAAAGAATCAAGGGGTTTTGGATCTAACATCTCACCTGCAGCATAGACCAGCTGTAAAACCTAAAGACACATAAACACTTATATAATTTAGGATGTCAGCTGCTCATATTAGTTGATTGGATAGCCATTACGCTTATATCTTTAGATGAGCTTATTTTGTCGTGAAATCCAATATCTTATATGAAGGCTTCTGGTCCTGTGAACGTTATATTGATTGTAAAATCAATAGGGAAGTTGTTTTGCATGTGTAACGAAGTACTGCCTCATTAGGAAGAACACTGGCTTCTTTTTATGTCTTAGTAAGAATGTAATGGCCACAAGTTAAAGGCCACCCCTGTCTGGATGGATCCAGGAACACATTGCGTTATTTTCAAATGAGTCGTGACGGAGACTTGCGTGGCGGAGAGAGCAGATGTGGGCTGATGTTGGCCAATCACCCATTTGTTTCAGTCGTTGTTTATTTTGACCCGGTCAGACGGACCTGGGACACAGTGATGGGACATGAGACAACTGAGATTGCCTCTCCTGTTTCTAAGGTCTCATCGGCTCTCCATATTTGTTTAGACGGCAATCCGGATGGTCCGGTTGACTGCGAAGATTCTCCTCCTGGCTTGAGGGCCTGTGTTCTGTCCATTCATTTCACCCCAGAATAGACCTGGCTTCTTACAAGCCACGGCCCTTGTCTGTTCACTGTCCTTGTTGTTAAATGATTTTCCTGACGGAGGTCGGACAGAGAAACAACCGTATTCAGACACTGACGTCCGCCATCGCTAAGCCGCAGCCTGGATGAATGGCACTTAAGTGGCTGTCCTGACATTATTGTGTCAGTGCTTGTAGTTTGGTTGGTGGCGTGAGATGGAACATGCTGCATGGAAGCTCAATAGAACAGAGCCACATTTATTCTTTGCTTAAACACACCAAACCCTGTTGATCTTCTCCTCAGATGTCAGTTTCGTGTAACCCTTCTGTTCAAAATCTTTTTGTCCTCCTTGCCCTTTGACCCCAGCTGCGCCGCAGTTTGTTATCCGGCCACGGGACCAAATCGTCGCCCAGGGTCGCACCGCCACCTTCCCCTGCGAGACCAGGGGCAACCCCCAGCCTGCCGTCTTCTGGCAAAAGGAGGGCAGCCAGGTAAGACCAGCTCACAAATACTCCTCAATGACACGTTGACCTCCTGACCCCAGAAGCCCTCCAAGCAATTGCCGATTTTTGGGAAAATCACATGTTCAGGAAAAATGCCAGTGTCTTGTTTGAATCATCCTGTTGTTGTAGGATGTTTCTGGAACTGTGGAAAAAGACGGGAAATGCCAATGTATAATTGTATTTGAGGTTTAAAACTGCTTCAAAAGATGTTATTTCCCCACCTAAAAATGTCTGACCCGATTGGCCTAATGAAACATTCCTTTATCTGTACAGGGAAAAAATCCATTCACAATAATCCACAAAATAATTTCAATTAATTCTAATCCACTTTACATAATCCTCTTGCTACAGGATTTGTTTTCCCGCTCTAGCAAACTGGCTTAAATTAAGATCCTGTTTGTGCATGGTGTAAGGCCCTGTCAAAACAAACTAGTCCACACTTTGTGTCTCCGTCATTAGAAGGTTCAGTGTTTCTTCATTCAGTGTGTTTCCTCTCTGCATTATTTATGAGCAACAGTTATTACTTTGCCGGCTGAGGTTGTCAGCACACACGCAAACACACACAGCACTTACATGGAACCATGCCTTTGGCAGTGTGTGAAGTACCCTGCTGTGTCTGTGATGTTAGTCTGTACGACACTCAGGTCGACGCATACACACACGTTATCTGAGCCCTCAAATCCAATTTAAAATCCAGGAAGGACTTCAAATATATTTGAACCGTCTCCACATGTGGCGACATTTAGGGACCCACATGAACCGAGGCTGCCCGCGATCGCAATACCAACGGGAGGCAACACACGCACAATAATCAGCACACACTGTGGCCTACCCTATCTGTAATCAGTATCTGTGGCACACACACCGACCAGACCTTTGTTCAAGGGGGGGTTTGGGTAGTTGCGGGGGTGGGTTGCTGTGACAGTGTGGCCAGGCAAGGTGCTAATCAATTTCCCATGACCCTTTGCTGATAACAGCGATCGTATCGCTCACGCGGAGCAGTTAGCCTATTCAAATACCTGGAGGTCTTCGCAACAACGATGGCAATTAGGATCCTGCCGGGGCTTGTGGAGGATCCACCAGAGATATGATTTAGGTCTGGGACTCCGACACACACAGCCCGGGGCCAGGCAGTTACAGCAAAGTGCCACTCAGAGTTTGGAAAGGGTGAAAAGAAATACATACATGTACAGCGCACGCACATGCGCGTGCAAAGACTAATACCAAACTTGCGGGTTTAAGCGACCTGCAAGCCCGTTGCCAGTTCCCAGGAAGTTATGAAAGCTGTCTGACTCACAACTCTAACTACTGTTGGTACTGTGGTACTTTGATCCACATTCATTTACACTGGTATTGTCTCAATACACCCAGCTATTGGGCCTTACTCATTGATTTCTCAACACCGGTACTATTTGTTCTCTCTTCAGCCCCACTCTCTCTCCGTCGCTCACTCTTTATTTGTCTCACCTGTTCCCCCACTTCTTCCTCTCTCCGTCCTTCTCTATTTTTCATCCCAGCTTAAATAAGATATGAAGGTATTTATTAAGAGAACAGATGAAAGCTGTAATTAAGTCATTAGGTGCGAGGGAGAAAAGGCCTTTCTGTCACACTTGAGTGTAATGAAGTGGACATTCGTCATGTGTTGGATGTGGGTAGTGGGAAGCGGCCCTAATTAAAAAACACACATAATTTGCTGCATTAAAGTCATTAGGTGTAATTGAATCCGACTAATGCATTTATTTTCTGTTCGCCGGCTTTCGGGGTCTTTGAAAGCGAAAGAAACCACCCGGGAAAAGGGGTGTGGGCAGGGGGGGGGGGGTCGGGGGGAGGCTGGTAGGAGCACACAATAGGGAGGTGAAGGGTTGAGTCAATGTCAGCAGGCCATAATAGCACCCCGATCACTCCTCATCAATATTCCCCTGCGCTAAATGTCTTTATTGCGCCGCGTGTAAACAAAGCAGCCCCAGAGCAATTATGAGAAGACCAGACACTCGGAGTGCTTCTCCTCTCCTGCCAGCGTTCCCGCAGCCGCAAGCATAATATACGGAGCCCTGTGTGTTCATTATTATCTCAAAGTGTGTGCGGGTGGGTCAGCGGACCCGGATCGGCGAGAATTCGCTGGTCAGTCGGATGTGTTCCTGGCCGTGATGGATCCCTTCTAACTGGCCCAGCTTTCTCCCCGCAGAACCTCTTGTTCCCCAACCAGCCACAGCAGCCCAACAGCCGCTTCTCGGTGTCGTCCGGCGGAGACCTGACCATCTCGGCGGTGCAGCGGGCGGACGCGGGCTACTACATCTGCCAGGCCCTCACCGTGGCGGGAAGCATCCTGGCCAAGGCCCAACTGGAGGTGACAGACGGTGAGGCAATGGCACGCTACGCAGTGTTTACGCAGTCAAAGCAGATCCTCGTACAGACAAACGCACACACACACACAGACACACAAACCAACTGCACACACGCACCCGTGCATGTTCAAGAGCACGGGAAAACAGGCGCACTCACAGGCACACACCCCAAATAGATAAAGTTACTCCACTCACACACGCCCCACCCACATACACAGGCACATATACACCACACACACACACACACACTGCCCACAAATATAGACAGAAATGCAAATATAGACAGAAATGCAAATATATAATTCATGCAAATACACACCATCAGCCACACAATAGCTGTACACAGAATAGTTCATGCACGCACACGAATACAGGAGGGGAAGAAGTGCTTCATTTGTAGTGAATTAATCAGTGCTTGTCTTGTCCTGTCGAGTCAGTAATGTGGTGTTTGGCCTTGAGCATCCCCAAAAAGTATTAGGGGAAATGTACCGGAACGCGAAAACACACTATGTGTAAAGGAAGGAATGTGATTCTACTTCTGTTTGAGAAACAGCCATCAAGTAGTAGCCCCGTGACCTTGTTTTTGAAATATTTGAGCCCCCCCCGCCCCTTTTTTCAATTTGGTAACGAGACAATTTAATGAAATACTTGTTCAAGTTTCACGGGAGAGGGAATGAAGCGGTGCCCTTGAGTCTCTCGGCATAACGATCAACAGGACCGGCTGAGGGAGGCGGTGAGTGACGGCTGGCGTGATGGAGAGACCCAATGACAACAGTTAGGGTGTCCGCCGGATGAGTTATGGGGGGGGTGCTCCTCGCTTCCACCGCCTGTAATCTCCTTCGCCGCGCCGATGGGAAGACAGATAGCCGGCCATTCGGATGCCCTGAGAAGGACCAGCCTGGCAAAAGATTGAATGCGCGCCGTGTGCCGATTTGAATTCGAAATGACCGCGGTTCCCATTCGCCACCAGAAGTGTGTGTTTTATGACCTCAGCACGGCAAGGGCGGCGGCCTGTAGATCCTCGAGACGGCCGCTCTCCTCCCTCTGCTACCGCCGTTCAAGATAATCTGTGGGCTAGAGCCGTCACAGTTCAGTGGTCCGCGCGTGCGTATTGGTCCGTCCCGTACGCACGCGGGGCCACCGATAGAGCGCGTGGGCGTCTGTCCGTCACCATGTGTCTGCCTGTTAGTGCACAGACGGTAGTTACCGGCCGGCTGATATGGGACTGGAGGACGGCTGCCTGAGGCGAGGTCACGGCCATGCCCGCCCGCCTGGCGCGGGTGATTGACAGTTATGGGGGCCTGGCTGCGCTTGCGGGGTTCAAGGGCACCTGTAATGAGACATTCCTGATGCAGACAGTCAAGGCCCTCCTCTGTCCCACCCCTCCGCCCCGTCCACGGCGCCGCGGCAACAACACCAAGAAGAACTGGGGGGTAATTAGAGGGGATAATAACCAGGACACGTTAAGCATCCCGTCCGGCTTTGTTTTTTCCGAGTTGGGGATAGTCTGAAACATTGGAACACTGTGGGCTCCACCTGAGCTCATAACGTCCATTAGAGTTATCCAAGTTGATAAGAGTGGCAAACGGCTTACTCTCAGCGTGAGTTAATGTGGCAGGTAGAACTAACAGATAGGCCTCGGACGGACATATAGGGCTGTTTTTTTTATCTCTCCGGGTCTGGGTGAGTCTCAGCGTAATCCTGCTTGAGTTATTTGCCCACCGTTTTTCTGGATAAAAAGCATTCCAGCGCGGTGAGAGCGGGTGGAAAAACAGATGAATCCGTCCGTTGCCCACCTTATCTACATATTTTGCTCATCCAGAGAAAACCTCAGCCTGGTTCAACCACGTTGAGGCAAACAGGTTTGGTTCCCCACTCCATCTGCCCTACCTGGCGTGGGGGAATAGGTTAGAGACAGGACAGGACCAGGAGACAATGTGCCAAAGTGTTCAAAGGTTAGAGGTAGAATGTCTAATTAGCCCCGGCAGGTCTGACACCATTAATCGCCGCCTTGTTAATTAATGTGTGCCGTGCGGTGCCCAGGGAGTCCACATTATTCACCACACTGCCGAAATAGAGTCTGCCTGGGCGCTAGAACTGGAACTCTCGGATGCAGCGCCCTCCGGCACTTACATAATTCCTCGGAACAACCGGCAGGCTTTTTCCAGCACATTACAAACACATATATATTCATCCAAACAGCATTTAATTTAGCATTAGCATTCATCTAAACAAAACCCCCAAAAAGAATGGGCAAAGTGGTATTTTGCTCCGAGGGTTTTTGTTACGTTATTGCAATTCAGATAATTCCAGCGGGTAGCAGAGAGCGTTTCGGTTCTGAGTGTCTACTGGGACCTCTGAACGTGTTCCTCGTTGAACGTTATTTAGCATTTATCTTAACCGCACTCGGTCAAAAGACAGTGCCCGGACCAAATCATTGTACCACAGACTCCTGGCATGGGTGTGAATGTAAAGCTATCCAGCTTGTAACTGGAAATGGTTTAGAAAACACCAGTCAGCTATTTTCACTATTTCCTGGAAACGCAGTTAGGGCATTCTCATTGCTTCATGGCAGAGCTGCAAGACTTACTGGTGACGATAGACCAGCTTCATCAGACTCATTTAATTGTATTAGAGGACGAAAAAGCTCATAACAGATGTTTCGTGTATATACCACAACCACACTGTCAACATTTCGGTGGCTTTTCTCGCTTACCCTCTTCCCTCTTCCTCGTCCAATCCCAGTGCTGACAGACAGACCACCGCCCATCATCAGGCAGGGTCCGTCCAATCAGACGCGTGGGGTGGACAGCGTGGCCCTTTTGAAGTGCCAGGCGTCGGGAGACCCTATCCCCTCCATCAGCTGGCTGAAGGACGGCGTCAGTCTGCTGGGGAAGGATCCACGCATGTCCCTGCAGGAGCTGGGAAGCCTCCAGATCAGGAGTGTCAGGGTGAGAACCACCAGGAGAGCAGGCTTGGCCTGTCATTAACACAGTCTGTCTGTCTAGGAGTCTGTATGTCCGCCTGTCTGTCTAGGTGTTTGTCTGTCTAGGAGTCTGTATGTCTAGGAGTCTGTATGTCTAGGAGTCTGTATGTCTGCCTGTCTAGGAGTCTGTCTGTCTGTCTAGGAGTCTGTATGTCTGTCTGTCTAGGAGTCTGTATGTCTAGGAGTCTGTATGTCTGTCTGTCTAGGAGTCTGTATGTCTGCCGGTCTAGGAGTCTGTCTGTCTGTCTAGGAGTCTGTATGTCTGTCTGTCTAGGCGTCTGTATGTCTGTCTGTCTAGGAGTCTGTATGTCCGCCTGTCTGTCTAGGTGTTTGTCTGTCTAGGAGTCTTTATGTCTGTCTAGGAGTCTGTATGTCTGTCTGTCTAGGAGTCTGTCTGTCTGTCTAGGAGTCTGTATGTCTGTCTGTCTAGGAGTCTGTATGTCTGCCTGTCTAGGAGTCTGTCTGTCTGTCTAGGAGTCTGTATGTCCGCCTGTCTGTCTAGGTGTTTGTCTGTCTAGGAGTCTTTATGTCTGTCTATCAGTCTGGGTGTTTGTCGCTCTGTCAGTCTGGGTGTCTGTGTGGGTGTCTGTCTGCCTGTCTATCTAAAGCTAAACAATCTAAATTAAGAGACTACTGCACCTTTTTCTTTTCTTTCTAAAAAGGTTGACAAGGAACATTTTCAGTGAGGACAAGAAGGGTTCAATTTAATACTTTCATTTAAATATTTTTGGAAAGGAAAGAAAAATGTGCAGTGGTCTCTCCCTTCTGAGGTTCTTAAAAGTATGTGCAATATTTTCTCCCTCTGGCCCATTATACCTGTTTTAAAATTCATGTGATCCAGCCTCCTCATATCTCTTATACCACGATAGCTCCTCTGCTGACTCGCCCATGTTAGTTTGTGTGAGAGTGTATTAGTTTGCATATCGGTGTACGTGTGTTGGTGCATGCTTAGGCATGCATAAGCATGTGAGTAGAATTCAATAGCGTGATGGTTAGGCTTAAGTTAGATGGACAAAGGGAATAATATTGCTCTAAAGGGATGAACGGACAGTATTGATTTTAGTGAATTGTGTGATTCTATCACTAGTGACACAACGGCTCTTACAAGACTCAGCTCTAAACGTCTGGACAGGCTCCAGCTGCAAAATGGTGGAGGGTTGAAGAGTTAAACAACACACACACACGCACAGCAGCTACACACATCAACATAGTACACATTTAGGGTAGATTGAATTTAAAATCCACACACAACCCCCCCCCCCCCCCCCCCCCCCCCCCCCCACTCTGAGGCCTCAGTGGAATATCCATTACGCCTGACAAAGTTGCCCACCACTGACAGTTTATTTAATAAATGGAAAGAAAGCGGGGATGAAAACCAACAAACCCGGAAAGTTCCAGCCCGAGCGGGATGGAAAGAGGAGCCAGCTGTCATCGGTCCAGGGGGCCACCGCCGCCCACCCTAAACGAATTAGCCCGTCTTTGTTGCGGTTGGCGGGCCGGTGGGAGGGGCGGGCAGGGTTAAAATGGTGGAAGGAGCCTGGAGGAAAATGGAATTCATTAGGAAATTAGCGTCAGCACTTTGAGGCACTCACAATGATGCGCCGCGTTGATCCCAAGCATGGACTCAACGCACGCATGAATACCAACCGCACAGGTCCCCTGGCGACCCCTCATTTGACGGGGCCATTCTGTAGGCCTTGGCGTGATATGTTCTGTTGGCGAAACGCGTCCGTACTGCGCGCAGTGCCGTAAAACGCAGCACCGGTATCGTGCCCTGAGCGCGTCTCTGTCGAAGGCTAGGGGGATGAATGGATGGCTAGCCATAAGGTTCCTATTGAATGGACCACTTCAGGATCCGACAATGGGAGTGCAGCCTGAAGGTAACACTGAATTCACTGTTGCCAGAAGCATGCGCCGCACAGAACATCTGCATATGTGAACACTTGAGGTTTCAATCAGGCATTTCATGGACATCCTAACCGTTGCACCTGCTACACAATTCCGGCGGAGCACTATAAGAGCTCCGCACTTGGCATATACTTAATCGTTATGACAATGTGCGAGTCGTCTAGTATTTGTTGTTTCTTCCCCGTCCTAATTAGCTCTTTTGTTTCCAACTTTTGGAAAATGTTTCTATTGTTGTCTCTCGACGAGGCTAGCAGTTACCTAAATTAGTTGTTTTGATTGGCTGATTATGTATCCTATTCTGTCCAAGCTGTCTGATTCGGGAATCTACACCTGTGTGGCAGCGAGCTCTAGCGGAGAGACATCGTGGAGTGCCTTCCTGGAAGTCAAAGGTAATGCACTGCCGGCAAGCATCTTTCTTAGTTGTGTTGACGGCACCAAACCCTGTCACCGGCCTTAAACATGCTTGCAGTGGTCCCAAGCCACGCTTCCATTCATCCTCTTTGTTAATGTCTCCCCCTCAGAGCAAGCCGGAGTGATGGTCATCAAGAACCGCGAAGACAACGAGCTCCCGGGACCCCCCTCCAAGCCCCAGGTCACCGACGTCACCAAGAGCAGTGTCTCGTTGTCCTGGCAACCGGGCCTGGCCGGGGCCACGCCCATCTCCTCGTTTGTCATCGAGGCTTTCAGGTGGGTCACCCCCCGCGAAAGGCAGGGTCCGCTCTCATCCACCGGCACTTGTGTGAGGCCTTGCGGCTGTAACGTGTGTTTCATGGCCCCCCATTCGCAGCCAGTCGGTGAGCAACAGCTGGCAGACGGTGGCCGACCATGTGAAGACCACGCAGTACACGGTCAAGGGCCTGCGCCCAAACACCATTTACCTGTTCATGGTGCGGGCGGTGAACACCCAGGGCCTCAGTGACCCCAGCCCCATGTCGGAGCCTGTCCGAACTCAAGGTATGGACCGTTGAAGAACTGTGTTTGCGAAATTAACTTCGGTGGTCTCTGGGGACCGTTTTGCCCGTTGCACAAGTTCTCATTTAGCCTCCTCTTCAATGTCTTTCGATAGAAAAAGGTGAAAGGTCATTGTGCTCCCCTTAAAAAAGGTTGACCATTATCAGGCTCTGTCAGCACCACACTGTGTTGGCTGAACGATAGCGTTCCGACTGAGATAGCACCCGCGACAACTTCCAGAGGTCAAACTCTCCATCCCAGCTCAGCTTGTTAAGGCTACAGTCAGGCAATTATGTCAAATGAGCATGTCCACTTTTAGATGGCCTCTAAGTGGGTTACAACAATCCCTGCTATGTTAATGATCAGAACTGGAGAAAACGACTGCCTCCAAACTCAAGGAAGATTCGATTAGGGCGCAATATAGACCTCTGTCTTCTTATTACCGTCTATTTGAAGTCCACTCCACCGCAAAACCCCTGTAATCGTTTGGCCAAACAAGGTTTAATTGGAGACCAAGTTGGCTCTGCGCATGGAGAGTAGCAGTCAGTCTGGAATAGCAGCATGTGTGTCTTTATTCGCGGAAGGCCTCGTGTTGATGCACAGAACTGGTTATTGACAATGGCAGTCACTGAAGATGATTTGATTTTTCATGTCTCCCTAACCGCATTTGGCCTGTCGTTCTCTATTACGGCCATGATTCATGAATCCTTTGGTTTATTTCAGCGGGGCTGTTTTCCAACCACCTCCTGTGAAACATTTTAGTCATTTGTTTCATATGCCTGTCTATTTTTCCAGGAGGAAATGGCAAAAAAATAATGCCCCTTTCCCTTTGGGTGTCTTTCTGTGAGAATCATAAGCACATTTACGGCATTTTGGATTGTTCTGAAAACACATGCATGTGTGAATTAATAAAATAGCAAATTAGATGTTTAACAGCGTTAGGGGGGAGGTCATTCATCTCCTCTGGACAATGTGTCAGTGCTCACTGATGCTGTTCGTTCACTGGGCCTCAGTAAGAGCTGAGGCCAAACATCTGAAGACTTCTTTCAGCTCAAATTCTCTCTCTATTCACAAACCCAGACTGGTGCTTCACTGAAACTGAAAGAAGGTCGTGTAAAATGCAGTGGATGTTGTACATTTGACAAATGAAGTCGTGATCACAGAGTGTCAGCTCCTTTGTGGGGCTTCATTGGTCCATTCACCAGTTCCTTCCACAATAGCTCTTACAACGGATTCAGGCTCTCATTGTAATGAATGGCCTGAACCAGGCCTTTGAAAATGGAGCAGAATTGGAAGAAATGTCTCTTTCTCCTTTTTTCCAGACATCAGTCCTCCTGCCCAGGGGGTGGACCATAGACACGTCCAGAAGGAGCTGGGAGATGTCATAGTTCGTCTACACAACCCAGTCGTCCTGAGCCCCGCCTCAATTCAAGTTACCTGGACGGTACGTGTCACTCTGTGATTGGACAATCCACCTGTCTGTAACAGACACAACATTATCAACAGACTTTGCGGCTTGTTATTGCTATGTAGCTCTTCCGAGGGGCACATGTGTAATTTCGACTCTGTCTTGCAAAACAAAATAAAATTTGATTTTGTTCCGTTTGATGTCTTTGAAATGACATCCTTGAGTATTAAAGTCAAGAACTTTGATATTGAGGGAATGTGGACTGGTTAGGTGTTCCTCAGGGCTGCTGTTTTGGTTTTCACTGAAGGAAATATGAGTCATCTAAGTCCTAAAACTCCTCAGCTTTGATACATTATAATTGGTGACTTTAAGTAAGTGAACATCAAACAGTTAAGGGATGGCTTTTTTCAACTACAAGGAACATAAGACATGTCAGGGACATCTGGTCTCATCCGTCTTACATACATCTTTGTTTAATTTTGAATTAAGGCTTTGCACCGACACAAGAACTGGTAAATTTAAATTAATTACGTACATTTGGTATGTTTATTGTACTCCATCTCTGCAATGTAGCTTAAGCTAGCTTACTAACTACCCTCTCCCCCACACACCTGCTTCTTTAAAACACGCACACACAAACACACCATAAGGTGTGACATGCCTGGGAGACACATTTGTATTCATTTTGAAACACGATGACTGTGGACTGTGGTGCATTCGTGGGTGTATGTCACTTAGAGCCGGGATGATAAATCTAAATGAAACAAAAACGACCATTTAACAGAAGAGGGATTTATTTTGTGTTTTTATTTATTAAGACAAGTAGCCTAGACAAAAGAAATGTTGACATCGAGGAGAAACAAGTCAGCTAACATTGGTGATCGTTAATGGGGGAAAGATAGCTACAACGGTTAAACTAATATAAGTAGTTAAGTGATTGTGGATAAATTAAAAAAGCTGTGGCGCCTGTGTTATATACACACTGTTTTGTTAATAATTATCGTGTCGTGTACGACAGGTTGCCGCAATATAGATTATCGTTTGCACGGTTGAGCCCTCATTAAGGTATGCGGCATGATAGCAAAGGTGTTAAACATTTAGGCAAGCCACCCTCTTCTCAATCAAGGTTGACTTCATTTCCACATTGGTCGTGCATGCTGCATTAACCAGGCCTGCTTTATATGGGCACTACAAATCAGTCAAAAGCTGGTATTTATTGAGATGCCATTGGGTGACATAAGGTGGGGCTTTCATTTCTAAATGAACCACATTAGCAGTTTTCCCGATGACATGTTTATTGACCCTGTCGTAAGTTCTCACCCCCAACCTAGCGGGCTAATGTAATGCCTAAGCATTGCTTTATGAGTGTGTGTGTATAATCAACGCAGAACACAGCCACCTAATCAATCAGAGCCCATCCAGTAAACATTGCGTGGCCTCTGAAAGCCTTTTATATTCCCAAATCATTCCATTAATGAAAGTTACACACCAGGCTAGCCCGGAATCCATTCTGCTGATTTACTCCCGCGACGCGGACTGAAAACAGCTGCTTAATATCCCACTCAAAAGGCCCGCTCACTTCTCCCACTGTTAACAAGCCATTACCCTGAGTAATGTCTCTTCTTCTGCATAAATGCAACTTTTCTCTCTCAGGGTAACGAGCCCGAGACTAAAACCAAGGCCCCTTATCGACTCGCGGAGCGCTATTGTATCTCTAGGCGCGCTGTCTCCTCGATTAAACACATTTGTCTATATCGTCCGGGGCGTGTACTCGGCGAAGTTCCTTTCCGTTGGACGACAGTCCACAGCTGATCACTTCACACTCGCATTCCCGCTCAAGGTCTCGTGGGACCACGCCTTCGGTTTCGCCGATCGGTATTTACAACAAGCGGGAGACATGCATATTCATGGGCTTTTCTGGTGGTTTTCCTGAAAGCCTTTTTATGGAAGTCCAGAGCGCTGTGCTGTGAGCCCGGCTGACTTAGAGAGGGTAAGGCAGGCCGCCCCCCTCTGCTCTCTTTCTATTTTGTAGAGGAGATGCTAATTGAGCTAAGAGTGTCAGAGACAATGACGAAAAAAAGCCAGTTAAAATGTGCGACAGCCTCTGTCATGGGGAGGAACAAGCACATCTGTCGAACTGCATTTTATTGTGATTTTATTTACTCTACTTTATTTAGCTTCTGGGCTCGCTCGTTATTTTTTGCCTTTCAACGCTGTCTCTCCCAGCAGCTCAGCCCTCTCTCTTCCCGTTGTGTTCATTCCACAGGTGGACCGTCAGTCCCAGTTCATCCAGGGCTACAGGGTTCTGTACAGACAAACGTCCGGGCTGTCCTCCCCTGGATCCTGGCAGACCCACGACGTGAAGGTCCCCTCAGAGAGGGCCGTGGTCCTGTCCAACCTCAAGAAAGGCATTGTCTACGAGATCAAGGTCCGGCCCTACTTCAATGAGTTCCAGGGCATGGACAGTGAATCCAGGACCGCCCGTACAACAGAGGAAGGTAAGGAAGTGGCTGTGTTATTTCACGGACATTCCCCTTGGTACGAGTGGTTTCTGTCTTCACAGATCCAAGGTGACAGCTTGACATGTTTCCATTTTAGAGCTCCCGATTGTCCTGAAGTCATAAGCGCCGCTCCCAAAACTTCCCACACCCCGGGATTACGAAGTGTGTGTGTGGCGTGTATGTGTGGCATGCGTGGTGTGCGTGTGTGTGACGTGTATGTGTGGCATGCGTGGTGTGCGTGTGTGTGGCGTGCGTATTGCCGCTGCGTAGCTTGCTTAACTTTCAGCCGCGCTTGTTTCTACATGATTGGTGATGTTCCCGCCAGCCCACTCCTCATCCATCACCCAGAGGACATTCGCCGAGCCGTGATTGGATGCGGGTTTCTGCCACTTCCTGCCGAGAGGCGGAGATGTTTCCCAGAGCCTGATTCTCACAGGCCCAGGGAGAGATACACATCACGCCGACACACGCAAACAAACACATGCCCACGGTTTCCCTGCCGACTGGCCTCAGGTAATCCCGAAAGCGCCAGACATAGTCTGTCATGGAGCAGAGCTGGTAGTCCACTCGTTACCGTTTTCCTCGGAAGAAAGAACGACAATGAGCACAGTTCTTCAAACACTGTTCCTGAACATAATGTATTCGGTCTGATGAAGATGAATCCTAAAAGAGCCACGCGCTATACGGGCCGGGCAATATAACCTAGATAAATCCAGGCAGATACTGTCTTTCAAGGCTGCTCCTTCTTCCCTATACAACCCTGTCCCAGCACGCACGGAGAGTGGACATTTCCCATCCGGCTGCTCTGACAGGCCCATTTATTTTCCCAAGTCTGAGTGGGAGGACCCTATCTCCTGTGACCAGCCGTTGTATTCTGCACAGCAGACACACACACACACACACACACCGGCCCAGAGCACCTGCATGCCCCAGCTATTACCAGCACGCCGACAAAAAAAAGAAGAAATAGTCACTTCCCCTACTCTATCTGCAACCATGGTCCTCAGAGAGGTCTGTCTGGTTCTATTTCTGTCACTGCAGAACCTGCGCTGGGCCATCCCAGCCAGAGGCGCTACTGCTTCATGCTCCAATGAGACTCTGGGAACCTGAGACCAGTGGATTAGACTTATAATGGGTTGGAGAGTGATTAAAAATGAAAAAACGATTAGTTCAATTCCAGGAAACTCCAGGAGGAGGACGGACACTCACTCCGCCTCTCTCTCTTCTTTTTTTCTCTTTTCCCGGCGTCCTCCGCTCTGGTCCTTCTGGGAAGAGAAAGTCGAGATGAACGTTCGAGCTGACAATTCAATGCATCCCGTTGATTCGGAATCTTAGCTAGGAAGGTTCCGGAGAATCCCCTGAATACTAGCAAATGGGTGCAGGATGCCAATGGTCCTCTAAGCTTGTCCTGGGCCTTTGGGATGAGGCCTACCTCAGTGCCTTGCTGCTTTTCAGCTCCAGGCACAGAACACGAGTCACAATCTCAACGGCTCTGAAGCCCCGATCAGCGTTGCACTGTTCAGTATGGGGGGGACGTCGGTGTTATTGTGACGCCTCTCCATCCCCCAAGCGCACGTGCCTGAGTTTGTGTGTGTGTGCGCGCACGTGTAACGTGTGCCTGGAGACGGGGGGGGGGGGGTCACTCCTGCCAGCCATACATCACAGGCTAATGGCTCTATTAGCGGGAGCGCCACCGCTAGTAATGAGAAATGTGTATTGTTTAGTGCAAATATGCATAATAATAAGATGCTAAATCATTCACAGCATTAACTTTGAACGACATTGTTTCTCCAATGGCCGCGGCGGAAAGCTGCTCTCTGCCACCTCTGCGTCGTCGTGGCGCTGTTGCGGTGAGGGCTTGAGCCCTCTAAGCATGATGAGGGACGGGCTGCTCCTTTAGTGGCGGGTTTCTAATATGGCATCTATTATTGGAGCCATTTGTCTTCTTCCTCCGTCCCTGGCCCCTGTCCCGTCCTTCCTGGGGTCAACGTGCTTCGGTGAGGGATGAGCTTAGCTCTGCGGTGTGACACAAACCATTTCGGTATGTGTGTGTGTGTGAAGGGCCGTTGGTGAGGTAAGAGAGACAGGCAGCCTTAAAGTAATTGACCTGTCAGTATTCCGCTGCGGTACGACTCCCCTGTCAGTCGACATCGGAAGTGAGCAAAAGCATTATTTTTTGAAAAATGACCTTCGTTGCTATTTGTTTTCCCTCGTCTTCGGCCGTAGGAGCGTCTCTCCACACAACGACCACAATGCGAGGTTAGTAAAACCCAGAGGTGGACGTCAAGCGGACGCACGGCCTGGTAAACGCCTACAGGGAGGAGTCTCTCTTTAGACCCTGCCCCCCTGCTCTTGACCCCACTGGCTTTAGTTCCACCTGGCCGTTCGATATAAAACCAGTCGATATGTTCACAGACCCTTCTTTCATTTCATATTTTCCCCACGTACGGCGGCCGGACCACTCATCCTTTAAGCCTGTTGACCCAAATGCCACCCTGGCTGAGTCAATGGAGGAGTCTTAAGTTGACTGAGGGAAGTTGTCTGGCTCTGGCCAGCTGCCACTCGGAAAATCAATAGCACCATTCTATGTGTAAAGCCCTCTACACCGGGAAGGAGAATGCCACTGAGAGTGAACCACAGTTATTTTTGCCAGACCTAACCAAATGAGCGGATGTTTGCCTGTGTTTTCCACCGGTTTACCGCAATACACGAGCATCCCCGCTGAATAAGGACACGCTTTCACGTGTGTTTGGTCGAGAATGGAAGTCTAACGACTGCTTCTTTCTCCTACCCCAGCTCCGAGTGCCCCTCCCCAGCAGGTGACGGTCCTGACAGTAGGCAACCAGAACAGCACCTCCATAAGCATCTCGTGGGACCCCCCTCCTTCAGACCACCAGAACGGCATCATCCAGGAGTACAAGGCAGGTCCCCAAACCAGAAGAGGCTGGGTTTCACTGTGTAGCTTCGCTGTTCAGGGCGCTCATTAGAAACAATATGGCAGACAGTGTGAACCCACTTGGGGCAAGGTTTTCATGGCCTCTCTCTTCCTCTCCCTCCCTTTCAGATCTGGTGCCTGGGGAACGAGACGCGTTTCCACATGAATAAGACGGTGGATGCGGCCATACGTTCGGTGGTGGTGGGAGGGCTTCAAGTCGGGGTTCTGTACCGGGTGGAGGTAGCCGCCAGCACTAGTGCCGGGGTCGGAGTCAAGAGTGACCCTCAGCCCATCATTATTGGTGAGATAGCCCTGGTCATTGATGAGATACCCCTGGTCATAAGTGAGATACCCCAGGTTATAGGTGAGATACCCAAGTTTATTGGTGAGATACCCCTGGTCATTGATGAGATACCCCTGGTCATAGGTGCGATACCCCAGGTTATAGGTGAGATACCCCAGATCATTGGTGAGATACCCCTGGTCATAGGTGAGATACCCCAGATCATTGGTGAGATACCCCAGGTCATCGGGGAGAAACTCCAGGTCATAGGTTACATACCCCAGGTTATTCATGAGATCCCAAGGGTCATTGGTGAAATACCTCAGGTTATAAGTGAGATACCCCAGGTCATAGGTGAGATACACATTTTTTAAGATAACTTTAAAAGGAAGTTGACAACCTCCTGACATCCTAAGGACAAATGTATTAATAATTATTTAGGTTCTACAGGTTAAAACAGAAGAAAATTAGACTATCAGGGAGGGTCAGACATTACATGAGTTTCAGACAGGTATTTGATTGCCTTTCTTCCCAAGTGTCACTAATCAAACCAAAGAGCTGAGAAAGCAAACATTTATCATGTATGTTTGTGTTTGTTTGTGTGTGCTCACCTGAGAACCAATTCTTATTTCTTTACATGAAACAGTGTCAGTCAGACATGTTCGACTGAACTTCGATTGGTAGATCGATATGTAGCCGGCTCTCTGCCTCTCCTCTCACTTGTTCTGTTTCGGTGGCCGCAGAGGAGTGAATTACAAGCTGAGCTAAGCAAACAGCAGGCTTACCTGGTGGGGGTTGTGTCATCAGCTTTTAGGATTTACCCTCCCTTCAGTAGGCTGAGATTTCACCCAATAGCACCATGCTCTACTCCCCCTGTCAATATGTCTTCTGTCATTTGTCAAGCGGCTGGGATCCTGTGCACCATACTGGAGTTAGGAAATACGGTCTGAATGCTGAATCCCGTGACTTATATTCACTGCCCCTTGTGTTTAACCAAGTGCGCTTCTAGGATACCATTCAAACCGGCTCAGGTTGAGAATTCTGCTAATCACGTGAGTTTAGATCAGGGGTGGGCAAATATTTTGGCTCGGGGGCCACATCAGGATTTTGAAATGAAATGGAGGGCCACATTTGTTTTTGTAATTTGTTAATCATAATTGATTTGGAGGCCAGAAAAGGGCAAAAGTTAAAACATACATTACATATGTACAGTAGAGCCCATATAAGGTGTAAATAGTAAAAATTCTGACTCAGATGTATAAGAATGGGCTGGTGATTTGGTTTTTTAATTCCCACCAAAATAATTTTAGTACATTCCGTGGGCCGGATGGGACAGCCTCGCGGGCCGCATTTGGCCCCCGGGCCGTAGTTTGCCCACCCCTGGT
>JACXGK010009630.1:0-19727 GCA_016801125.1 Novumbra hubbsi
GGTCAGCCTAAAAGTTAATCTATAGGTTTCTAGATAAACAGTGTCCTTTGTCTTATCCTCCTAACTTCCTGACCCCCCTCCTTCTTATGGAATGCCCCAAGTAACTTATTAACCCTTGAGCCTACTTTTTAGGAGTCTACTCCTCAATGACATGATTTCAGTCCAACACCCAATCTCTTTAATAATGAATTCCACACCCACTAGCATTGGATGTTCATACGGAGCAGTGTTGGATAGCAGGGGAACATTTAGCACAAAACTTAATGTAAAGGTAGTGAAAGTGTGAAGTCAGGATTCATTTAATTTTTACCCAGAAACACTCTTCAGTAAGGCCTGTGTCAGAGTTATATCCATGTGTACACATCAAGCAATAGAAAAAAAAAACGTACTTTAAGTATTACGGAATTAAAAAGGATAGACAGAAATGCCTAAAGATTGATTACAATATTTAAGAGTAGCATTTCTGTTTCCTTCTAAGAACAACTACATTCAGGGACACCCCAAGAAAACATGCTGTGAATGAATCTATATTGTAGCTAATAATGCCAAGTGGAAAACAAGTACAAGGGGTGTGATGTGTCAGATACGGAATAATCTGGACGTGGTGCCGTGGATCTTAATGGACACCCACAGTACACAACATTGGTAACAGGGTGTAATCTGGACGTGGTGCCGCGGATCCTAAAGGACACCCTTAGTACACTACGCAGGTAACAGGGTGTTATCTGGACATAGGTGTAGTGGATCCTAAAGGACACCCTCGGTACATTACTGAGGTAACAGGGTGTAATTTGGACATGGTGGAGTGGATTCTAAAGGAAACCCTTAGTACACTATGTAGGTAACAGGGTGTAATCTGGACGTGGGGATAGTGGATTCTAAAGGACACCCTTAGCGCACTACGTAGGTAACAGGGTGTAATCTGGATGTGGTGGAGTGGATCCTAAGGACACCCTCAGTACCCTACGTAGGTAACAGGGTGTAATCTGGACGTGGTGGAGTGGATTCAAAAAGACACCCTTAGCACACTACGTAGGTAACAGGGTGTAATCTGGATGTGGTGAAGTGGATCCTAAGGACACCCTCAGTACACTACGTAGGTAACAGGGTGTGATCTGGATGTGGTGGAGTGGATCCTAAAGGACACTCTTAGTACACTACGCATGTAACAGGGTGTAATCTGGGACGCTGAAGACGAGTATACGCAGGATATCTCCCTGGCCACCTGCTGCCTGTTCTGCTGATCAATGTGTGTGTGTGTGTGTGTGCGTCCAGGGCCCAGAGTTCCTAATGAAATGTGACAGCTGGGAGATGATGGGTACTGTGACAACTCTGTGACAGGGATCCAGAGGAGAGGGAAGAGGCCGGATGACAGGAAAGCAGCAGAACAGGACTCAGACGTTATCACACCTGTGCACCCCTGGTCCTTTGTTTCAAGGTGAGATGGAGGAGAGACTGGGTACGCCGTGGGGGGGGGGGGGCAGCACCTCGGGGGAGGCAAAAGTGTGAGCGAGAGAGAGAGAAAGAAAGGTGTGTGAGAGAAAGGCGAGAAAGAGCTAGTCAGGCACGACAGTCAGAACGATCATCGGGAAACCTGAGTGTGTGTGTGTATCTGTGTATCTGTGTATGTGTGTGTGTCAATGTGTGTGTGTGTGTATGCATGTGTGTACGTGTGAAAGAGGGGGGGGGGGGGGATATAGCGTAGACAGGTGATACATCATTCAGCAGTCAGTCGTGACAGTCCACAGAGGAAGAGTCTTAAGCCTAAATAATGACAGCCTGTGATGACAGTCACTAGGAATAACCACTTGGTGTTAATGTAATAATACTGTCTTCCCCTTGACCTGAGGAGGTCCCTGAAGTAAACTACTGGACAGAGGGGTTAGTGTTGACGCAGTCATTCTAATCCTCTGTGTCACGGAGGGTCCTCATACTGCCAAAGCAGCTAGTCTTTCCTCTGTTCTCCTCCTCCTAGATCTATCGGCTGCCTTTGACTGGGAGCCGTCAGATCCTCCTCCCGTCCTCTCAGGACCCGGCATGTCTCGGGCCCCGCTCGTACCAGGCGAAGTGGAGCGGTTCTGTCGGCTCCTTCGGGAGTCCCCCGGGGCTCGGATCAAGGCCTGCTGTACGACTGAGGATCTGCAAGTAGAAAATGCTACGCCCTTTCCCTCTTAGGCATCAGGAAACGCCAGCCGGGCTAGCCGCGTTAAGCCTAACACCGAAACGCAAGCATGGGGTGGTCCCTCCGTCTGACACGTGGGCATGCCACAGGCATCCGCTTGACAAAAGTCACGCGGCGCGACATGGACTGCATTAGCGCTCTCCTGTTAGCACGCTCAGGCCTCTCTACAGCGATGGCGCTTTACTCGTCGTGCATGACGTGTGTGTGCGTCGTACAGCAGATGTTCAAAGGGTGCGTGCGTGTGTGTTCCGGAGCCTACCTGTGGGGTTTGGCATAACGCTGCTCCTCGTAATTGTTTTCTTTATTCATTATTGATCTGTTTGTGTTCTCTGCTCATCCCGTCGCACGGCTCTTCAGAACAAGGTGTCACTCACAGATACTCCCACAATTACTGTACCTGGATGGTGATCAATATAGGGAGTGCAGAATCCAATGCCTGGGGTCCTCTAAATTCATGGTCAGGACCGATAGATTTCTCTTGATGAATTAATTTATAACTGGGGGGGGGGGGGGATTCAACAGGAGGTTTTGTTGTATTCCTCAACTTGAAATGCTAAACTTTCTCTTTATGAATACAATCACATACGATAAGGCCTGATCACCAGAGGCCGGATATAAGAGAAGCCGACTTCTTCCTCTTTGTCATTATTTCTTAGATGGAAAAAGTCATTGTATTTTCTTCCCGGGCTGCAAATAAATGTTAGGAACAGGGCAACGAGATCTGTGACATTTCTTCCAATGTGCTTTTCAAAACAACGGAGGACTAGGCATGATGCTGTACTGTGGAGAAGAAGCTCACCATCTGTTCCTGTGTTTCTGCAGACAGAAAGAGAACTGCGTACGGTGCATAACACGGCATAAGATTTACGTTACTGAACAGAAGTTAGAATTTACAGCATCTCATCCTTTTATTGCTTGGCAGCTGATGCGTCCTTAAACCCGTGGTCTAGGAAAGGATGGAAACGTGAACAGAAGTGGTAGGTGACTAAATCTTAATAAAAAGCGGTTTAGTAACTTAACACCACGCCTCGACTAAAACACAACAGCTATGAATATGAGAACAACCGAGCAAAACAGAATGTTTTATTATCTCATGTCCCGAAGGTTCCAAAAACCCTACCTGGCTTGATATAATGTGTTTCTGTTCAACATCAAAGCTGTTAGTTTTTTCTCTGGTCTGTCCTGGCAGTCATTCTTTACCAGACAGTCAAAGCGGATCAGACCGGCTTGGCCCAGCCAACTACCTAGTGGGAGACGGATTCATCCCTTCTTCACTTTACTTTCATTGCAAAAATAAACATCATTTTCTAGCTGCCTTGAAGATTGTACACAACCCTGCCACTCTGCAGGAGAGCTATGCTACAGTGTTTGAGGGAACTAAGACCCATCGCTACAGTGTCTGACGGAACTGGGACCCATCGCTACAGTGTCTGAGGGAACTGGGACCCATCGCTACAGTTGTCTGAGGCAACTGGGACCCATCGCTACAGTGTCTGAGGGAACTGGGACCCATCGCTACAGTGTCTGCGTGAACTGGGACCCATCGCTACAGTGTCTGAGGGAACTGGGACCCATTGCTACAGTGTCTGAGGGAACTGGGACCCATCGCTACAGTGTCTGAGGGAACTAGGACCCATCACTACAGTGTCTGAGGGAACTGGGACCCATCGCTACACCATCAGAGGTAACTGGGACCCATCGCTACAGTGTCAGAGGGAACTGGGACCCATCGCTACACCATCAGAGGTAACTGGGACCCATCGCTACAGTGTATGAGGGAACTAGGATCCATCGCTACAGTGTCTGAGGGAACTGGGACCCATCGCTACAGTGTCTGAGGGAACTGGGACCCATCGCTACACTGTCAGAGGGAACTGGGACCCATTGCTACAGTGTCAGAGGGAACTGGGACCCACAAAAGGCATGGGAAAGACAGAGACATGGGAGAGAAAAGAGAAATATGACCAAAGTGAAGAGAAAACTAAAAGTACAAGCAGTTACAAACATTGCAACACTATAAAACGTCTGAAGACTGTGTTTTACTGATGAAACAAGAGTATTTATTATGTTTATTAAAAGAAATCTTTACATCTATAGAAATGTTCTATATTAAAGTTCTCAATCTGTCACATGCAGCAACAAGCTCATAAAACATGACAAAGTCATGAAACACCCCCTCCTCCCAGCATGTAAACGCGTGGACTTATATGCCAGGCATTTACTGTCGAAGCGGCACTCATCCGAGACCACTGCATCCAGTCTGCACGTTGCCTTTCTCCAGGCTTCATCCCTCAGGAGTTAACAAAAACCCAGAGCAGGTGCAGCCCCGACCCCAAGTCCTTGTCATGTAACAGGCCTTGGACAACACCGTCATGTCGCCCTATAAGAGAACATTATCCTCAACCACCGTCCTCCTCGAGATGCAAGAGGCTCCCAAAAAGGCACCCTTCGGGACGGACCGTTAGATGGAGCAGGCGGCAACGACAGGCCGTGGAAACTATAAAAGAGTCAAAGATGGATGATTCATTACTTTTGCAGGGGAAAACTTTCAATTTGAATGTAGATCACTTTAGAGGATGAGAGGTGCCGGCTGGTGGTAGTCGTTCCAGGGGTGTTGAGATGCGCTGCTCGGGGGAAAGCAACGCCTGTTAGACAAGCTCACCATCTCACAAAGTTTGGGTGACATTTTTTGTCTTCCCAAAGAGTTGATTTGTCACATTTAAGGCTTATTTTGTGGGACCATGGGCCATGGTGTTTCGAGGAAATGTGTAGGTTTTTTTCAAGGTGTTTTGTAGTAAATGAAGACCATAAGTTAATGTTTCTCTTCACCGGTGCGGTGAAGGGAAACATTTAAAATTGCATAAAACACCTGTAAAAACTTTATAGCTCACAGTGGTTATTTATTGATCAGAGAAACCTGCTGAAGTACTGGCATATAAAAGAGGGAAAACACCTCATATTTTTATTCCAATTATTTTGGGTTTGAAAATGCCCCAAAATAAGCTCAGATTGCTCTTAATCAAAACAATATACATTTCAAATTTTCACCAGAAATGCACTAAACAAATGTTGACTTTAGAGTAGAATCTCTCTGTCTAGTTCATATTTGTGCCTAAAAGAAAGCCTTTATCATTGGCCTTTGTCTAGTTGGTATAATGCATCTACTGTATGTATTTAAACAAAAATAATTCATTGTAACAGAGATATTGCATCAAAAGCCTGGGACGGATGAACAAACATTTCTCAGGAAAAAAACTAATAAAATGTAAACTAAATTTAGCCCCTTGTCCAATAGAGGTCCCAGGGCAGTTCATTGGAATCGATGGGACAATATCTATGGATGCATTGCTCTTTTCTGTAACTGTGGGCAAACCATCCAGAATGTTTTTGGGTAACCCAAACACGTTAGGTTCAACAGCATTCAGAAACCTTACTATGTCCCGCTATGAAAATGTGTTATGCCTTTCTAAACGGAGCCTCACCATAGACCTCTCCTGTGGAGATCTAATTGGGCTAGCCCTACCAGGCAGAGACCGCCAACAGGGACATGGAGAGTTATTTCCAGGGGTGGTCTACGGTTTACATTGCCTGTCCGCTCAGGGTGACTACAGCTTTGTTTCTGATCGCCAGACTGGAAGTTGTTTGTGCGACTTCGAAATGAGTGGGTTGTGCAAAATAAATAAAATAAACAAATCAAATGTCATTTGTCAAATGGCACTTAGACAGGAGGTTTACATTGACCCCTTAAGGGTGAGCAGTTCGTCAGCTGGGCTGTTAAAAGTAAGATAGGAACTGGCCCGTCTTTTCAGCCACCAATGTATGAGGGGAGGTGGTGCTGTCGCCTCCTGGCCTGCCAATGGGAATGGTGACGCAGGCTGTCCCCTCCCTTTTCTGGAGTCCACCATCAGTTCCTACGTGTTGCTGACATGGAGGGAGACCGTGTTCCTGCCGTATTCACATTCAATCTTCTACACGTAGTCCTTTGAGCCATCGGTGAGCTGGTCTAAACACGTTGGCATAATTGACGATGGTGTTGGTGACGTTAATTGCTTCAAGATGAAAATGATTCCATTATTGGATTGTCAACACCCAATCAGAGCACAGTGTAAAGAGCTAATAATAGCATGGTATGAATCGCCACAGAGCGATGCAAATCCAGTTGGAGTTAACGATCTGGATGGGAAGCCAGGCAAGATGGATTTCAGTGGATTTCACTCTGGACCGTATAACGAGCACCACGTGTTTCAACTGGAGGGAAGACATCTGCAACACCTCAGATTAGACTCTCAACATGTCTATAAACCAAGAGAGAAAGACTGAATGGGGTTAAACATAACAGAAGATGGACTCAGTGGATGAACCATTCTGGACTCATACCAGGATCATGCCAGTATCTTAACCACAATCTCTGAAAGGACACAACGCTGTGCTATTTCACAGAGGAGAGAAATAACGTGAGAAATCCTACAACACCTCCCTTTTCACCTAGACACAAATACTGCTTTTTAAGAGAGAAAATTATTCACAGAAAAAAACAGCCAGGCATTACAGGTTAATGTGTCAATTCCAATAAACAAAGGATCCTGAGCTACAATGAACAGGGAGTTGAGGCACTAAGAAACCATGCAAAGAGCTGTTCTTAGACAAAATAATACTCATAGTTGCTATAAGTTTATTGGTTATTGCTATACTACTTCGAACTGGTTACCAATGTTTTAATTTTTTTATACCCACAGTATAAGTAAGCAATAAGGCAATGATGGATGGCCAGTATTCCATGGCTAAGAGTTGTATTAATTGCAGGGTGCTTGGACTTATAAACCACTTGCCAATATATATTGAACAGTAAAAATGTATTTGATGCCATAAAGTTGATATACTGTCTCACAAACCACAGCTATCAGCCAATCTGCACTAAATATTCAAACCACATAGGGTCTGATATACCACAACTATTAGCCAGTCAGCATACAGGGCTTGAACTACCTGGTTTATAGGGTCTGAGATACCACAAATATTAGCCAGTCAGCATTCAGGGCTTGAACTACAGGGTTTATAAAATGGCTGAGTATGTACAAACCATGAAAACGAACTTTTATTAAGACGCAGGAATCATATGTTTTTATAATGATTCTTTAGTTAAGGGCTATAGACCCTTGTCTAGTGTACTATATAGAACATAATGTAGGGGGCGTTTTCAACACAGGCTGTGTCTTTTTAGCTAGAAAAGGAAAGTTGCTCGATACTTGAACCATCTTTCATTATCAAACAACGAAAAAGCAGATCTGCTGTGAGGTTATGTTGACGCCGAACGCTTCCTTGTCTTTTCTATTTGTAGATTCTGCCGAGTATTCCAAGACGCCGCTATTATTTCTGTGTTCCAAGACTACATAGCAGAAAGGTGAAGGATGGAATATTTCAAAGCTTTTTGGGTTCCTCATGCCTTCTCAAACTCACTTTAGGGGGGTTAATAATGAAGCAAAGTGTTCTTGCATCCGACAGGTCAGTGACACAGTTAGTGCCTGGGATTCTACATGTAATTGCTTCATCATGTCCTAATTTGACAATTTTGAAAAGCTAGAAGCAAGAGCCAGGAGATTGTAGGGGAGTGAGTGGAATTGAAAGTACACTAAGCACTGTTCTAATTTGAGACCGTACATTTTAAAGTATTAGCGAAAGACAGAGGTGTCTCTCCATGGGATGGACTGTTTCTCCTGGCCCGTTAACCTAACCGGGCATAACACTGGACCTTGGTGTGTTATTCAGTTGTTAAATGGTTAAAAATGGGCTATGACAATCTAATCGGGTCATATTGTTTAAAATACAAACCCTGTCACACAGCAACAGATAAATGGACTGAGAGTACATTCACAGAAATGAAGTAGGAACATTAAGAGTTAACTGACAATCTCAGAACACAGATTGTTCACCTCATCGGTTCTGGTATTTGGTTCTGGCAATCCGGCAGTTAGTGGTCAAATGCTCAAACTGCTGTGCAACATTTCAAAAGATTTTTGTTAAAGATCCACTAATAGAGAGTTTACTTTTAGGTTACCTATACATAGACAGACAAAGCAACATGATTGGAAAATATGCTGGGCTGAGCTTGCATTGTGAAGGTTGACATCATTTAGCCCCGTCGTTGGAAATGTGGGTATAATATAAAAATGTGTATCAGCGGTTGGGTTTAGTGATTCATTCCAGTTAACAATTTTGATTTGAATAAATCCAGATACAAACAGATTACTTCCAAACAATCCGTGAAAATCCTTTAAAACGTTTTCAGTGCAATATTATTATTTACAAAATGTATGCGCGCATAACCCCACAATGTACTGGTTCATTCAGCAGTGTACGGGTTCTGTCCGCAGTCCAGGGGGATGGGAACACAGACTGGCCTGTTCCTGTGGCTGTAGCAGGCCGTAGCTCATCCGACTAACAAATCACCTCACTTCCAAGCCATGAAAAGTGTCCGGTCACGTGCGTTCATGGGTAGGCTGCTACATTTAAGAGGTTTTTTTTTTCCCACAGGTCTACGGGGATTCATAATATCAGCCTTTTCTAAATGTGTTTCTACCGGAGAGGAGTGGGGAGAATTCCTTGGGCCGTGTGTGTTGTGCTCGGCCAGCGGGACTGCCGGTTCTGTTGAAGCTGACTGTCAAGACACCCACAGAACCAGAGGCGGCACTCCGACGTGAAGGACAGAGAAGTGGTCCGCCAGGTGACAAATCATGAGGTAAGTTGTTTCAAAAAAATATTAAAAAACACGCTTTGCGGCCCACTTTATAAAAGCTAATCGAAGGTGATTGAAAAGTTCTCTTGTAAATGTGGCCTTGCCTTGCGTCTACCAGCACGACTGTGTTGACCGACACACAGACATCTGGGCGGGATAACAGGCCAACAGATTAAATCCACCATGTATGACGTTCTTAAAATACACTTTAGACTGATGAAGCCCCGGGGTCCCGGAGTCTGCCAAGTCCTTTCCTGAAGACCCGTGGGCGAACACACTCGGCACCACCGCTCCGTCCCTGCCAGCGAGTCTATCGCCAGGAAAATGCGTGCCTCGATCACACGTGCGTGCCAGTGGGCGAGCGTGCCAGTGTGCGAGTGTGCCAGTGTCCGTGCACGCACGCACTCACTTCTGTCTGTGTCATTGGCGCCGAGCGAGCAGTGATCCGTATAGCTCGCGCTGCGCAGCCTATCAAAAGTGCAATCAAGTGTACAAGGGCTGTTAAGTGTGAAATTAAGTGTTATTAATTGCCAATAGAAATCAAAGGGACGAGCCGTAATCTATTGTAACAGCGGTCGGTGGTGGCGACCGCATTCCCTCTGTGAGGGTAAACAGTAATCAACTTGTAGAGCGGTGCGATGAAGGGAGGGTTGGTAATTAGACATGCCTTCAAATCGTCTTTTACATTTGCAAATTCTTTAGCCTGGCCGCCCGTCCGCCAATACGGGGGGTGCACGTTTGGTTTTTGTTAAAGTACTGCTCTGTCCTTCCGTTAAGCCAGACAAACTGAATTCAGCCCCGGTAACGGAGCTTAGACTTATCTGATTTTGAAATAATGTGCGTGATGTCCGACTGAGTAGAGAGACAAGAACGTATCATTGTCCTGTCCTCTGTGTTTTTCTGAAAGGAAAGTGGACATACTCCGGTCTTAGTTTGATTTTATATATTTTTTTGGAAGGGGAAATCCTTAATGAAAACAAGCAAGATGATGCAAAGAGAGGAAGTCGCTAAATCCTATATCTGGTATATCTGTAATCAGGGCCGGTTCTAGGCATGAGAGAAATAAGCAATAGTTTAAGGCCCCTGGTCTGTTTTTTTGCTTAGGGCCCCCAAAAGGCTAGAGCCGGCACTGCCTTTAATGAAAAACTTGTGATGCATTTACGAATGTGTGAATTCAATTAGACAGAGTCGGATCTGGCATTGGACCACCTTGGCCCAATCACAGCAACGTCATATTAGAATATTAGAATTCATCCTTGCAAATGTTCTGTTGACATTTTATCCTTGGAGGTATTGCCCTCCCCAGGTCTGTGTTGCCTTCATCATGCTGTATGCATAACAAAAGAAAAATATAGTTTATTTTCATATAATTCATTTAAAGTTTTGCAAATATAATTTATTTGTAACTTGCAAATTCCTGGCACAACTTAGAATAAGTACTATAAGCACCCTGTGGTTAACTCAATGCATTTTCCCTTGGGCAAAAACAATACTTCCTTAGCTTGTAGGTGGCATATTCTTTATCCCACAGCTGTAAGTAAACATGTTCATGCTAGGCTTAGTAACAAAGCTAACAGAGACTCTGACTGAACTAATGTATTTTCTTTATCGTTACTTCACCAGGTGTTCACAAGTGTGCTTAGATCACATTCTTATTTAACAGCAATCCAGCGAAGCAAATTACTGTGTTGCTCAGAGACAGAATGACAGGGGTTTCTTTGTCTAGTTGGTATGGGGTCTAGAACCAATGACCTATTTGTTTTTGGTCCACGCCGGGGATTGCAAGGCTGCACCGCTGCCCCTGCCATCTCATATGAAACAATCTTTACCCTCGTACCCTAACCCTCATATCTCTTGATGCTTGCTAACAATGAAACAAGTGAACTGACTGGCAGGTTAAAACGGCCTCCAACATTAACGAGTTCTGATTACATGGTCAAAATGTGTAGTTATGTGTAGTGAAGTAATATAAATTACCACAGTTCGCAACAACGAAGCTGCACAAACTCTCGTCTAATGGCACAGTACATTTGTAATAATCTAATGTGTAACTGCCTGTTTTGATCACATATGTTTTAAACTAAAACACAAAATAAATAAGAGTTTCTGCTCCCCGCACGAATCAAAAAGCCATTTACTAAGAGGCAACATCCTTTATGAGAGGATATCTGAGGGTAGCCTCCAGCTAGCAAAGTTGACAGCCGGGTTTTTCATAAATATCCTGACCTTGTCTGTCACCAGCTTACTAAACCCTTTCTATTTTTACTGCTGTTCCTTTGCTTGAAGCTGAGTCATGGAAGACACTTTCAGATATTCGGGATTCAGTGCGTTAGGCTGCATGGGACCCAAAGATGCATCCCATATGGAACCATAGTCTTGAAGTTCAAGAGGCCACAGAAAAACAAACGTCCCCCAGTGAGACACTTCCTCTGTGACATTTTTACGTTATTGTGATCTTTATATATTAACTTGTCTGCATATTTGATTGGACACATTCATCGACTGAATGCACAAGCCTCAGAGGTTATCTGATTACGGTGGCTTTCAAAAGTTATTTTCCCACACTTTGTGGTGTTACAACATGGAAACAAAATGTATTTAAGTAAGGGGTTTTGCAATTGATCAACAAAAGTGAAATAAAATCTACAAAATGTCCTATATTAGTTACACATACAATTACAAAGTATTCACCCCTTTTAGTCAATATTTGGTTGAGGCATCTTTCCAAAAAGTCTCCCTGCACAGCGCAGCCACTGCGTTCCACACACACCAAGAAAGAAGCACATCTAATTCAAGGTCTCAGAGCGATTACAGTCACCGACTCAAATGAATCCGGCAAACACAGCTGATGCGTGGTTGCCTGCTGTCTCCACTGTCCCCTCCCTGATGTGTGTTTGCCTGCTGTCTCCACAGCTGATGTGTGGTTGCCTGCTGTCTCCACAGTCCTCTCCCTGATGTGTGGTTGCCTGCTGTCTCCACAGCTGATGTGTGGTTGCCTGCTGTCTCCACTGTCCTCTCCCTGATGCGTGGTTGCCTGCTGTCTCCACAGTCCTCTCCCTGATGTGTGTTTGCCTGCTGTCTCCACAGTCCTCTCCCTGATGTGTGGTTGCCTGCTGTCTCCACAGTCCTCTCCCTGATGTGTGGTTGCCTGCTGTCTCCACAGCTGATGTGTGGTTGCCTGCTGTCTCCACAGCTGATGTGTGGTTGCCTGCTGTCTCCACAGTCCTCTCACTGATGTGTGGTTGCTGGCTGTCTCCACAGCTGATGCGTGGTTGCCTGCTGTCTCCACAGTCCTCTCCCTGATGTGTGGTTGCCTGCTGTCTCCACAGTCCTCTCCCTGATGTGTGGTTGCCTGCTGTCTCCACAGCTGATGTGTGGTTGCCTGCTGTCTCCACAGTCCTCTCACTGATGTGTGGTTGCTGGCTGTCTCCACAGCTGATGCGTGGTTGCCTGCTGTTTCCACAGCTGATGTGTGGTTCCCTGCTGTCTCCACAGTCCTCTTCCTGATGTGTTGTTGCCTGCTGCTCTCTCCTAGTTGCAGGACCTGTTGCCTTCTTCACAGTTAGGAATCAAAGTTGTGTGTTGATGAGATAATTCATTCTCCCCCTGTCAGGAAGGATATAGTTCTGAATGACTATCCCTCACAAAGCCATCAAACACACTCACATGCACATAGATCACACTCAGACATACACACATCGCAGGCACAGACGCACGTACACAGACAGGCATATCACATGCAGACACGCGAACACACAGAGAGAGACGCACACACACACACATCCATCAGGTTCCTATCAAACTGTCAAAGACACGGCTTGATCAATCGTTGGATGACAGGAAAAGTGGTCTGTTGTCGATCCACATGATAAACACAAATAAGACTGGGTCAAAATAGAACCATATTCCCTAAGTAGCACACTATTTTGACCAGGGCCCATGGTGGTCTAGACTAAAGTACTGGCTAAAGGACACCCATTGATGGTCCAGAAGAATGCAGAATATTATGCCCCTTCAGAAAGCGTCAATCCAGTTCCTTCTTCTCTTCTCCCTATTGGGTCATTTCTAGTGTTACTTTCTGTAACAGCCACTGTATAAAGTTGTATTGCAAGTTGTACTAATCTTGAAAGAGTAACATCATTTGTGCCAAGGTTAAAAACACAGGGGGTGGGGGGGTACTTTTTATTTTTCCCTCGACTGTAAGGATTATAATGAGGTTGTGGCTTCATTAGCTAAAATGACAGAACTAAGATCTACAAAGTTTACAAAAGTGTGTCTCTTATTGCATCAGGCTAGGGGTTGGAGAACACTCATTCAAAATGTAAAGGCAGCCATTAAAGCTACTATCTGGTATTCACTTCATACAACCACTACAAAACTGAGAGAAATACATCCAGATTCATCAACGTAGACCCGATGCAAGCGGGGGCTATTCATGAAGTCTACCTGATTGATGTAGCAACATTGAGGGTCTCTTTAGCTGGACTGTTAGCGGTGGAAATCACAGAATGGCACTTTAAGTAAAAAATTAGCTCTTCAAAGGCTAATTCATAATCCCCAAAGCATTTTCCCTCTGTCATTAAATCTCTCTCTCTCTCTTCATATTCCTTTCCCTTTTTCTTCCCATTACAACCGAGAGCTTAATTCAAATGCAAGCAAGCCAACTGAACATTGGTGGCAACTAACGCCAGCCAATTTGTAAGCAGATCCTTATTCATTGTAAAATGTCAATAACAGCGACAGAAATGCAAGGCAAATCCATTACTTTAGGGTGGCTAGCCTCATGAATATTCATGGCCGCAAATAGTCGCTAACGTTTTGAGATTAAAGCATTCAAATTGTGCCGAAAACAAACACAACCTGGGTGTTAGGAGAGTGCTATGGACAAGCTGGTGATTGCAGACTTCTGTGTCAGCGTGTATGTAATTGGCATGATGTATTTTGAACACACACACACACACATACAGATCACAGAGGCTTGAATGGTTTGTTATTCATTGACAACGGCTGAAAGGCCTCCATCCTTGTTGTGGTGTGGGTGGGTGGTGATGGTGAGGAGTCCCTAGCTTGATGTGGTCCCACTGCAGTCATACCAGTGTCATTTGGGACACACTCAGCCCTCCCCAGTCAGACTCACTGACCTGCAAAATCTAAAAAAAGAATAATAGCCACTGAAGTCAACAAATTCATCCTCTTCAAAAGTGACATATTACTGAAAAATTCATTGGAATAAGAGGAAGGAGGTGGACTACCGAAAGTAGAGCAGAATTCGCAATCTTGGAAAATATGCATTTTTGTTTGAAGCTCTTCTAAAATGTACTTCACCCCTGCATGTCACACTGTTTAAGCTTATTATTAAGCAGAGTGTGAACAATTTTCTCTAATGCATTTCCCCCCATCGGAATATTTTTTTGTTTCATCCCAGATCGCTTTTTTTTTTTCCTTCCCAAATGATTCTATAGCACTTTACTGGCCTCATCTTGAATGTAATCAGCATTCATGTCACTCTCAGTTCCATGACTTCCCGTCTCTAACCCACTCCATTTCCTTCTATCCCCCCTCCATATTTTCTCTCTCCCTCACTATCATGTGTCTAGGTTCCCCAGATGAACGTAGTGTTGGGGTAGGCTGGATGCCAGAGGGTTCCTGCCCCGTCCCCCCAGACCGAGGTTCTGCCAGGGAGGTTTGGGGAGACATGGGACTGCAGGTTGACAGATGACCTTTTTTAGTGATGCCATTAACATAGATGTATTCCATAGCCTCACATGCGGTAAGTAGAACATCTGAAGGGTAACTTGTAACCTGAATCAAAATGGTGTGCTTGGCTTCAGCTGGATCTTATGGTAGTGGGAGATATGATGGGAAATATAAGAGTGTTCTAAGTACTTTTCAGAGTAATCCATGTTCTAGACAGTAGCTTGTATTCATCAACAGAAGGCTGTAATGTGTGGTTAGATGTGTGTAGACATATACCGATATGCCATAAAATTATGACCACTGACAGGTGAAGTGAATAACCCTGATAATCTCATCATCGTGGCACCTGTCAGTGGGTGGGATATATCAGGCAGCAAGTGAACATTTTGTCCCCAAAGTTGATGTGTTAGAAGCAGGGAAAATAGGCAAGCGTAAGGATCTGTGCCAAATTGTGACGGCTAGACGACTGGGTCCGAGCATCTTCAAAACTGCAGTTCTTGTGGGCTCTTGCCGGTCTGCACTACGGATCAAACCAGGTCCAAGGAAGGACAGTGGTGAACCAGTAACCGGGTCATGAATGGCCAAGGCCCGTGTGGTGCACCTACATTGGGCACAAGAGCATCAGAACTGGATCACGGAACAATGGAAGAAGTTGGTCTGGTCTGATATACGTGGATGGCCGGGTGTGAAACACTATGGGAAGAAGACAAGCTGGCGAAGGCAGTCTGATGCTTTGGGCGATGTTCTGCTGGTGAATCTTGGGTCCTGCCATTCATGTGCATGCTACTTTGACACGTACCACCTACCTAAGCATTGTTACAGACCATGTACACCCTTTCATGGAAACGGTCTTCCCTGATGGCTTTGGCCTCTTTCAGCCAGATAATGAGCCCTGCCACAAAGCAGAAAAGGTTCAGGAATGGTTTGGGGAACACACCAATGAGTTCAAGGTGTTGACTTGGCCTCCAGATTCCCCAGATCTCAATCCAATCAAGCATCTGTGGGATGTGTTAGACAAACAAGTCCGATCCACGGAGGCCCCACCTCTCAACTTACAGGACTTACAAGATCTGCTGCTTACGTCTTGGTGCCAGATACCACAGCACACATTCAGAGGTCTAGTGGAGTCCAGGCCTCGACGGGTCAGGGCTGTTTTGGTGACAAAAGGGGGACCTACACTATGTTAGACATGTGGTCATAATGTTATGGTGGATCAGTGTATAGACAAAAGAAAATATCTACAGTGGACATCTCTTACCATCACTCACTCATAGACTGAGGGTTCCCATGATCCCCTTATTTCAAACACCACTGAACTCTGTGGTTTTGGTTTTGGAATTTTGGACTTTTGTTTATTTTTCGGAACTTGACTTGGGGTCATCGAGAAATGTTATATTGTATGAGACCCGTAGATTAGAGTTTATGAGAAATAATATATAAGAACAACTATGAGAAAGATTACATAAGAACATTAATGATCCTTGTTTCGTCTCCACTCCCCTACGTTTATTTTGAAAAGCCAAGCCTCACAAACTTGTCTACGATATTTACACTCCGAAAAATCCAAGGTGATGCAGAAACCCTCCTTTCAATGGTCAATAAATACCGTAAAGCTGGACAATACTGCATTGTGTGTGTTTGAGCACGTTGTCATCCTCGCAATTTAAATGAGGCCGGCTCTAAATAAATTGTCATGCAAAGTAGGGCACATGCAGAGAGCCGTAAACAAAACCCAGTGCGGTGGGAGACGCCTGTAAGTCCAAATAATACAGACTAGAATGCAAACTTTCTCCTTTCTCATGCATTAAATCTCCTATTATTTAACTGAAGGATTGATGTACTCAACAATAGCTCATAAGTAAGCTCACAGAGCCCTTTAGACAATCATACATGTCGGCACAACGGCTGTGAATGTCTGCATCTGTAGCAGCTCGCTATTGTCAAGAGCGGAATTAGAAAATTGTCTGAAAATGACATATTTACACCGTCAGCCCATTCAGTCTTTCAGCCGGTGTTGAATCAAATTGTAAAGCCTTCGTGTAGCTTTGACCCGGCCTCCCGAACGGCAGCCATGTCCCCTACAAAGTGCCCCACCTCTGACCAGAACTCCATGGTGACTAGGTCCAATGAAGTGCACTCCGACAAACGGAACAGCATGCCGCTTGGAACGCACCGTTGACATCTGTTTGCGGATAAATAAAATAAAACGGACATACGTGATTTGAGTTTGGGATGCGTTTGCACTGCGCGGTACGAGGGTATTTGTCCCAGCTCGGGTTCCCATCCACAGGGTGTCAATATACTCGTACTGTACTCAGGAGGGGTTTACTGAAGCTGCTTCCAGGGGGTTCTTCGATGTGCTGAACTTGTTTGGTAAATTAAACATTAGTATATTTTTAAACAAATTGTTTCAAAGTAAGTTTCTCCACATTGTTACGTAATGTGTATTGTACACTGCAGCGTTGGGAGGCTAATGACACACAGGCGAAATGTAATATTTATCATTCAAGACAATGATAAATAAGAGGTTGCTTAAGGAACAGGAAAGTGGATATTGCTATATTCAGCAGAAAGAACAGAACTTGATCTCTCAAGTCAACCAGATAAACCGCAAGCTTGCTGGCAGGAGAGAAGAGAAGGAATGAAAGAGAAAGCGAGGGAGTCAGAAGGGACGAGCAGTGGAGATAGAGACAGAAACGGAGAGACGCACGAAAAGTCTATATCTGTAAAGATGCCAGCAGACGTAATAAATAAATAAGTGGAAATAAATGCATTATTTATGCAGAGGGTGATTTCTGCAGTGGGAGTGAAAAGGGGGTTTAGAATGGATGGAAAGGTAACTAGTGTGGCTGCAGTTTGGCCAGTTAACTACAGTCTTTATCGCTCCTTTCCTAACCCACTAGAATGGAGGAGACGAGGAAACTAGTTACACACGCCCGAAACTCACTTGTTATGGAAAAGGTGGTCGTTTTCTGTTTTGAATTTCTCCTCGCCTTCATGTACACGTGTGTGTGTGTATGTGTGTGAGAAAGTACTGTACGTGTGAGCTTGTGTGTGCCTGTGTGTGCATGTGTACGTATTGTACATACGTACGTATGTGTCAACAGGATGGTTTGGCGGTTTGGAAAGCAGAGACTCTGACATCTCTATCCACGTTACTATGGTTACCTAAATCACGGCCTCGACTCATGTGACAGCATCCTCACATCTCCTAACCCTAAAAAGAGGAGAGGAGGAGAGACTCTCACTTGGCAGCGTCCTCACACCTCCTAATCCTAAAAAGAGGTGAGAGGAGGAGAGACTCCAGGTGGGAGCTGTGTGTGAGCGTCAGAGAGGAACAGATTCAACAAAGACAGAGCAGCAATCCCCCAGTCAGTCCATCAGAGCCCCTACTTCAGTAAGTCTCCCAGTCAGTCAGTCATACTCCCAGTCACTCCATCAGAGACACTACTTCAGTCAGTCTGTGTTCCAGTCAGTACCCCAGTCAGTCAGTCTCCCAGTCAGTCAGTCAGTCATTCTCCCAGTCACTCCAACAGAGACACTACTTCAGTCAGTCAGTGTCCCAGTCAGTCTCCTAGTCAGTCAGTGTCCCAGTCAGTATCCCAGTCAGTCAGTGTCCCAGTCAGTATCCCAGTCAGTCAGTGTCCCAGTCAGTATCCCAGTCAGTCAGTATCCCAGTCAGTGTCCCAGTCAGCCCTACAGTCAGTCAGTCTCCAAGTCAGTCAGTCCCTCTGCTAGTCAGTCCCACAGTATGTCCCTCATTCTCTCAGTCAGACAAGGCTCTCTCAGTCAATCGGCCCCGCAGACAGTCAGTCCCTCACCCAGTCTGTCAGTGAGTCAGTTTGCCCCTTAGCCCAATCAGACTCTCTCATCTCTCTTCCTTGTCTCTCTGTCTCTCTCTCTGTTTCTCACATCCTACACATTGGCAATAATAGTTATGGGTATTATACTGAATCATATTTACACTGGAGAAAACTTGTAGTAGTCAAAACATTGCACGCAGCAAGGATATTGCACCTATAATATTGCACACCTGAGTCCTCTGTTAAAAACAGTCACGGAGGATCTCAAGGTTAAAAACGGTGCCTATTAAAATGAATAATTTATTTATTCATTCTTTTGTGGAAAAGAATGCTTGGATGTGGAACTGAATGGGACTGTTGCTTGTGAAGGCCCCAGGGGAGATCATTTAACTGTAAAACCCACAGATGTTGCTTGGTCATGTTTGATTTTCTAAAATGTACAGTGCAGTGCAACTGCATTTCACTTGAATATAATTCATTTTGCACTGCATAAAGGGAATATAAATGACAAAAATACTGTTAACTTCAAAGAAACATCTAGATAACTAAAAGCCCTCCTATTTGTTAAATGATGAAGTAACTAAGGTCAACAAGTTGTTGACCGAGATGTTTGGTTTGAATACAAACGTAATTTAGTTGTTATTGGGAATATGCTTGCTTACTGTAGTATTACAATACATTTCTCCAAGATGCGCGTGTGTTTGTGTGTACATGTTTTACTACATTACTGAGAACCGAAAGTTAATCAGCAAGAACATAAAGGTTCTCACTGCAATAAAACAAGGGAAAGTGCCATATTCATACAGACTGTACACAGCAATTTGAAAAAGAGAGGAGCTACACTTTCCAAATGTACAGTACAGTAGAGACATAAGGGGGCACTTTCCCCCCACAATGCAGTGAGAAGGTAATGGGGTACGATCAGGGATGCTAACCAAGTCGGAACCCTGTTGCGTTTTCTATCCTTTCACACACACACACACACACGCAAAACCCCTCTTCGACCAAGTGCAACAGTAGTGTGTAAAGAGTCCCCGGTTTTTCCATTCCTCTCCCTAACACACACAATGAATGCATGGTTGCTTCGGTCCCAATGAGACCTTGGGCTCCATTACCAGCCAACGGGCCTTGTTAAGCCATCAAGTGGTTTTCTCTGGCCTCGTTCTCCTCCTCTCCTTCAAGCTCCGAGTGTTTTCTCACCTTCTCCATTTTACTAAAAGGATCTGTGGCCTCGCTCTGTCAACCCTCAGCTCGTTTATTAGAACCAGGAAAAAGGATATCCCTCCAACCATCCCATACAACAAGTCCTTCG
>JACXGK010009631.1:0-19358 GCA_016801125.1 Novumbra hubbsi
GGTTTGCCTATAAAGGATACATGTATATGATAAATACATATCGGTTTGCCTATAAAGGATACATGTATATGATAAATACATATCGGTTTGCCTATAAAGGATACATGTATATGATAAATACATATCGGTTTGCCTATAAAGGATACATGTATATGATAAATACATATCGGTTTGCCTATAAAGGATACATGTATATGATTAATACATATCGGTTTGCCTATAAAGGCTACATGTATATGATTAATACATATCGGTTTGCCTAAAAAGGCGAAATGTAAATGATGAATACATATCGGTTTGCCTATAAAGGCTACATGTATATGATTAATGCATATCGGTTTGCCTATAAAGGCTACATGTATATGATGAATACATATTGCTTGGGGCGAGATGTGATGGAGAAAGAGAGAGAGAGAGAGACATCTCTCCACCCCTGGTCTTTTCCTCCACCCTCTGTCCTTTCCTCAGCATGAAAACCTCAGAGGACAAAGGTGAAGTGGAACTCTCCCGTTATCACCATGGCGACACCCCCTGCCTAGCCACGCACACATGCTAATGAGCCACGCTCTCCGTTCCCTGTGTTTCTATTAACCGGATAAAAAGGTCCTATTCTCCTCGGAGAGAGGCCAGGTGCGCTGGATTCGTTGCCCCTGGTGACCAGCGAGCACCAACGTCAGCGTGTCTCATCAGAGGAGTGGCAGATCACTTCAAAGGGGAGCGCAGAGGCTCTCCGGTGAAATGGAGCACGTTTGGGACTGGGAGACATAGGGAGGTGAGGGGAGCCAAATAGAAGTTGAGAAAAGAAAGGCATTGGGTGATGATGGCCACGGAGAGGTCTCGTGAGGTAATGCTAGGTAATGCATTGCCACTCTACCTTTACTCAACGCTTACTCTATGTTTACAACTCAAGCAGTAGAGGGAGAGAAGAGTTGGGCTGACTTAATGAGACACTGTCTTACCTAAATGGTGTTCTTTTGGTTGCTCTTTCAAAGGTGGCGGAGAAGTGGGGCAGAGGAATATAAACATCACAGCACAGGCCTCATTAGATGAGCCTGCAAAAACAGTGTGTGTGTCCCTTTCCTCCATTCATCTCCTATAGGTAAGTGATGAGCAGCTACAACAGAGCAGAAAGACAAAGGAGGTGGGATTACGTGTTTTGATCTGAAAGTGGTTCTTCCCACTTAAATCAGGGTTCTTTAGCTCTACTTCTACTATAGTTGAAGTTAAGGCCCTAAAAAGCTTCAGCTTCAAATTCCGTACTACAATAACAAACCAATTATGCATTGAGAGTGAGGGAGATACAGACAGCGATAAGGAAATAAGAAAGATTATGTGAAAATATGACATTTTATTTCTTTACTCAAAAAGGACCTCTTCCCTAACTATTTTAATTTTATTTTTGGTTATCACATTTGTTTTTTTTGAATGATCCCTTGTTTATTACTCAATTTGCTTTGGCAATGTAAACAAATGTTTTCAATAGCAATAAAGCTTAGATTTTATAGAATGTTACTTAAGAGAACAGGGTAGAGAGATAAAGAAGAAAAATGACATATAGAGGCAGAAAGAGGTAGAGAGGCAGAGAGAGGCAGAAAGAGGTAGAGAGAGCAGGAGAGAGGCAGAAAGAGGTACAGAGGCAGAGAGTCAGAAAGAGAAAAAGAGCAATGACGAGGGCAGGTTGTCAATTCTGAGTCGTGCGAAAAGAAGTGTAGCTATTAATATCTAGAATAAACCGAACAGAAGGAAAGATTCCCGTGAGTTCACTAACCTATCCATCTGTCCGTTCAACAAGTCCTGTGGAACTATTGCATTAGTTTGTTTTCCGTTATGTAACCAAAACATATGATACACTCAATATGTCAGGGAGTTAGCATCAGCAAACACTTGAATACACTGGGAATTAATAATGATATGGCAGAGGGAGTTACAGGAAGACAGACAGAGATATAATTGAAAGATATAACATAGAGATGTAATGAGTGAGTGGGTATGTGGAGTACAACGCAGAACCTCACAATAATACACACAGAAATTAGTTTGAAGATACAAATGTTAATTAACAAAAGGCAGAAAAGAGCTGTTAAATTTCACATCTAGACAAAGGTAAGCCATTCTAAAAGAAGAAAGCATAGTCAATGAGCATGGCCTTGTTTTCAAGACAGACCTCCAAAGGTAGAACTGTCTGTCGAGACAAGACAATTTGTACAAAAACTAAGTGGAAATGGAGCTGCACTTCCTAACCTCTTGCCAACTGTGTGACCAATTCAGAGATAAATATTTCCTTCAAATCAAACAAACTCACAAATAATTTGAAATCAAATATAGGTACTTTGATTGGTCGAGTGGTCTTGTAGCAGTGGCCGATGTCGCATGTAGGCTGCAAAGCACAAGAATTCCTGAACGATACTTGATCATCAATTCCCACTGTAAGCAGTAAGATAAGTGAACCTGGAAAAGAAGGTAAAAAGGGGGAGAGAGAGAGGGAGGGACAGATGAGGATGGGAGAGAACGAGAAAAAAGATGAAAGGGAGAAAGAGAGTGGGAGAAGATGTAAAGAGAGAGGGGGAGAGATAGATGAAACGGATCCTGAAAATACGAGGCGTGTCTATGGGGACAGAGGAACCTGTAACAACCAGCTCCGGAGAGGAGAGGTGACACGCCCCACGATATGACTCCTGTAGGAATTATACCTCCGCTCTGATGGCGGTGAAGGAGCCGAGAGGAGAAGAGGGAGATGGGGTGGGGGGGGGACTGGAGGCGAGAGGAACATTGAACATTGTGTGGGCAGACTGAACAGCAGCACTACATGTGGGCGATGGAGAGAACGTAGGACTGCTTCTGAAAGAGACAGAGGGGGCAGAGAAAAAGAAAGAGAGAAAGAAGACCGAGATACATAGAGAGAGGATAGAGGGAGAGAAAGAGAGAGAGAGAGAGAAAGAGAAAAGGTGTGAGAAAAGCAAAAGGCGAGAAAGAAAGCACAAAAAAGATATTGGGTAATGGATAGAGAAATCTATATTTGCAGGTATATACTCTATAGAGAGAAGTTATAGAAAGAGTGATATACGGGGGGGGGGGTGACTGTGTGGGAAAGAGGTTGTAGGAGGAGGGGGGGACACACACTAACTGTGACTTCTCTGTGTGTGTGTGTGTTTGTATAAGTGAGTGAGAGAGAGGGTGTGAAGTTGCCTGGATGTGTGTGTGTGTGTGCTTGCCTGAATGTGTGTGTGCTTGCCTGAATGTGTGTGTGAGCTTGCCTGAATGTGTGCGTATGACAGAATTAGAAAGTGAAAACGTAGCATTAATTACAACCCTCCCCCTCTCAACCCTCCCCCTCTCGACCCTCCCCCTCTCCCCCACTCACTCCCTCTTTTGCCAATCAAGAGACCCTGCGTCTCGAAATGCACCACGGAATATTAAACCATAAGGTGCAATAATGTGACTTGGAGTGAAACTGTCCGTCTGGTTCAACTAGGCTTGTAAAAGCATGTCAGATATGTCAAAGTCCAAAGCAGATATGACATGGGAGTTGAGTCAGTCCACAGCAGTTATGACATGGGAGTTGAGTCAGTCCACAGCAGTTATGACATGGGAGTTGAGTCAGTCCACAGCAGTTATGACATGGGAGTTGAGTCAGTCCACAGCAGTTATGACATGGGAGTTGAGGCAGTCCACAGCAGATACGACATGGGAGTTGAGTCAGTCCACAGCAGATATGACATTGGAGTTGAGTCAGAGTCCATAGCAGATACGATATGGGAGTTCAGTCAGAGTCCACAGCAGATACGACATGGGAGTTGAGTCAGTCCACAGCAGATACGACATGGGAGTTGAGTCAGTCCACAGCAGATATGACATGGGAGGTAATCAGTCCACAGCAGATACGACATGGGAGTTGAGTCAGAGTCCACAGCAGATATGACATGGATGTTGAGTCAGAGTCCACAGGACAGTTCTGATGGCAAAACCATTTGGGTAGTAAAAACGTTTCTAAGTATGCCAAAATTCAAAGGTTGTCCAGAACTCCTTGTAGGAGTTTTTACGGAATTCTGCCTTGCTCCCAGTTCCCGGAATGTTCGACCTTCCAGTGGGAATGTTCCAGACCTACATTGTAGAAACCAGTTCTGACCAGAGTCAAAATGCATCTGCTCTCTCTGCTGGACACTGAACCATTCCCAGCTCAGGTCAGGAAATAACAGAGAGAGAGAGAGAGAGAGATGGGGTCAAAGAAAGAGAGGAACAGGAAGAGGGGACTGCGGAGAGGCCCGGTGAGAGTTGGGATGAAGGGAGGAACCGTGTACAACATCAGTCACAAGAAGTCAATCTTCCTGGTCTAGTCGGCACTGAGCTGTCTGTTGGCGGTACATCACATGGCTTCAGACGTCCCTCTAGTTTTATTAATTCAACCAAGTGAAGAATGTCACCTTCAAGCTAACGTAAAACACCCAAGAGGACACCAGTGTTTCCTATGGACCAACCATGGTCCCAAACCACAGCAGTACATTCCACAGGATCAGGAAGTCTGCATAATGTCTTCAATGCCCCATTATCCTGTAGTGAGTATTCTTTTTTACATTTAGGCACCTGGATAAACGTGTCAATGTGTATTTAACGACATAGTAGATGGCAGAGCTGACGATGTTGATACAACAAACGTCTGTTCCCACCTGACTTGAGTTTCGTACGCCACAGCTGTCTAACCTTAGGCCGTGAATATGTCTGTCTTCGACAATATGTTAGCATTGAGTCATATTGAGTAAATGCAATTAGGTGCTAAAGTGCGAATGGACTCGTATGTTGCTTCTCCAGGATGCCATGTTCATGGGCCTGATGGGAAAACCAGCGTGCTGGAAGAAGGATGCATTTAGACAAGGGTCCGCAAACATAATTAGGCCGCAAAACATAATTAGACGGACTGACACAGGGAGGCACTATGCGTCGGATAAGATCCTCCAGGTTGCGTTGTATCCCATTAGACTCCGCCCAGGTCCGTCTCCATCAGGGAGGAGCGACAATGCATGATGTCAATAGGAACCTCCAGCTGTGGCCGGAGGGAGCTTGACTTGTTTCCGCGGCGATCCACCGTGCGTTACTATAAACACTCTTTCTGTGTTGGAGCGACACACACACACGTACGCTGTGTGTGGGTGTCCTCTCTGTGGCGTACACACACACAGACAGCCAAGACCTAAAGCGAGATAGTGTGTTTCCAACAGCCTTTCGCCATGGACAGCCCCTGAAGCATTCTCTGTTACAGCTGGTGTGTCGGACTCTAGTCGTGCCGACGGTTGCCATGGTGCAATCAGAGCAGGTGAATGCGAGGTATAACACACTGACATTTGGGTTGCATAACGAACTCGCTCACCCAGCCACACTTATGATTGGTGTCTCGTGCATCTAACAAGCAGGAGATCAGAGCTGAACTGGCGGAACAACACCAGCCTGACCGCGGTCCTCAGCTTCCGTTATGGTTTTAGAACTGAGCTGTTTTCATTTTGGGGTTATGCTATTTGGGCTGTGTCAATCCACATAGCTTGAAACACACAGACATCACTTAAAGAAACACTGCATCAAACAAGTAATCCTTAATAGCTGGCCATTCCCTTTCTAGAGACTGACAGAACAGTTATCTGCCAAGTACTCTGGTATTCCCACTGAACTATTCCTCATCCATTGAAGACAAATACAGTGACATGAATTGAATCAATCCCAGTTATTCTAAAGTGATGAACTGCTCCCTTTCACCTGACCTCCTCCATAAACCCTGGCCAACGATGCCCCCTCTAAATGGACATCCGTTCAGTCCTACCTGATGCTGTGGTGGTTGAGTCAATTCTTCTGTGGTCCCATAGCACACAGTAACATCCACTCAGCCCGGGCTGCAGCCTGGAACCCTGACAAGTCTGAGGCAGAACGTTCGCGCTCCACTTATCTGATACGAAACAACTAACCAGCACGTCAGTCCAAAACACACACACCCACCCCCTCTCCTCGCAAACCACCTGACCACTCCTCCACTGTACTCACACCACTCCTCCTCCAACTCCTCTTCAGTTCATCAACTCATCCTTCGCTCCTGTAAAGAAGCATTCAACCTCTTTCTGCTTCTACCACACCAAGATTTATTAACCAAAACCTGTTGTCCTGTCAGCGCGTCATGGGTATATGCCATTTTAATGCACTGTCCCATCACATACACACAGATACATGGAAACATGTACGCAAACATGTGCACAGCAGCATAAACAAACACACACACACACACTGGCTGACCTGTAGAGTCCAAGGTCTCTTCTATGAGTGGAGGTAACCGCAGTCCATCCATGACCTCCCTGGGAGACGGAGAGAGAGAGAGGGAGAGAGAGACATATAGAGGGAGGGCGAAAGAGAGAGCGAGGGAGAGAGTAGGAGGAGAGAGGGTCAGAGAACTCCTCAACACGCCCACCTCAGCTGAAGGCAGAAACAGAGAAAGGTGAAAGCTAGCGCACACACAGACACACAGAAACAAACCCACACGCAGATACACGAACATGTACGCAGAAGTAAACCCACACACACACAGATGCAAACACACACACAGCGACTGTACCTCAGGAGGAGCGAGGGTTTCCAGGGAGCAGCAGGCTGTAGTCTTCTGGGTGACGATGAAGAAAGAGAGGGGAGTAGCAGACTGGAAAGAAATGGACAGCCTTTTCCAAACAGCAACCTCTCTCCTTCTCTCTCTGTGTTTCTGTCTGTTGCAGCACAGCCCCGCGTTTCACTTTCTCCACCTCCTCCTGTCTCCTGTCTACAGCTGCTCCTGCCCAGTGTAATACACAGCTGTATGGACCCGAGTTCTAGAAGCTGCTGTGCACTCCCTCTTGCCCTCTCCCGCTCAAACACAAAAACTCCCAGACACACACATACTCACACAGAGACACACAGGCACGCACACACACACACGCACACACATGTTCCCTCTGCCAAATGTTTTTGCCTATAATGAGATCCAGACAGTGTGTGTGTGTGTGTGTGTGTGTGTGGTGTGTTTGTAGCTGTAGAGGCTGACGGCTCTGCCGATTGCTGATCATTTCCCCTCCATTGTTTCTGCTCCCTCCCCCATTCTCTCATTCTCTCACTCCCTCCCCATTCTCTCGTTCTCTCACTCCCTCCCCCATTCTCTCGTTCCTTCTCTCCCTCTGTGTTATTCAATCAACAGCTTTCTATAAACGGCGTCTCAAGTATGCTTCCAACTCTCCCTCCGATGTTTTTCTCTTCCTTCCCTCACTGTTTTTCTCACTCATTCTCTCTCTTTCACTCATTCTCTCTCTCTCACTCATTCTCTCTCTTTCACTCATTCTGTCTCACTCATTCTCTCTCACTTATTCTCTCTCTTTTCCTCATTCTCTCTCTCACTCATTCTTTCTCTCTCACTCACTTGCTTTCTAAAATCTGGAAGCTTATCTATGCAATAAGACAGAACTGTTTTGAGCTGTGAGACAAAGTCTAAAAACTCCCATCTCCCCCTCTCTCTCCCCCCCATCTCCCCCTCCCTCCCCCCATCTCCCCATCCCTCTCTCCCCCCATCTCCCCCTCCCTCTCCCCCCCATCTCCCCGTCCCTCTCTCCCCCCATCTCCCCCTCCCTCCCTCCCCAAAGGATGTTCGTATCACAACACGGCCACACAAAGCAGGAAGTGCTCACACATGAATCAAGCAGCTCGTTTTTTTTTTCATCTGAGAATGTTCAAAACATGTTGCCGTCCTGTATTTATAGCTGCCGCCACACGTGATTGGCCATAGTGACTGTAAATGGAGCGTACGCAAATGATTGGGTAACTGACTGCATTTGTCCAGGTGTGCGAGCCCTTGAGTATATGAGAAGAAAAACAACAGACGACCCACAGACTCATGTCTCTTTAGAACCAGTTATATCAACTGAACATATGTCTGTTTCCTCAAACAGCTGCGATAGCGGCAGGAAGTGGTGGCCAGGTTTTGCCCTCTACACACACACACACACACACAGATAGACAAACAGACAGTAAAAGGTCAGCATGCGGGCGCTCACACACTCACACTTTAAGTTGAATATTAGAGTGGGGACCGGCTGTATAAACACTATTTAAAAAAAAACATCCTAATCATATTCCAGCAGTTACCCTGAAAAACGTAAGTGAAATTATAGATATTGGTAGGTTCCAGGCTAGATTAAGGTCTGCCTCCTGGTTTGATAATGGTCTGGTTCCAGGCTAGATTAAGGTCTGGCTCCTGGTTAGATATTGGTATGGTTCCAGGATAGATTAAGCTCTAGCTCCTGGTTAGATAATGGTATGGTTCCAGGCTAGATTAAGGTCTGGCTCCTGGTTAGATAATGGTATGGTTCCAGGGTAGATTAAGGTCTAGCTCCTGGTTAGATAATGGTATGGTTCCAGGCTAGATTAAGGTCTAGCTCCTGATTAGATAATGGTATGGTTCCAGGGTAGATTAAGGTCTAGCTCCTGGTTAAATAATGGTATGGTTCCAGGCTAGATTAAGGTCTAGCTCCTGATTAGATAATGACATGGTTAATGATTCTGGAACCGTACCTTCAGCTAGCCTAGTATAATACTTTCGTATAGCCTAGATTCATGTATATTATTTTTGTTGTCAAGAACAATAAACAGAGCTAAAATCATGCTTCTATCCCTCATCATAGACATAGAATTACTATAGCAAGTATTTATTCATTTACAATTTTCCAGGATTAAATCTTCAAAAGCAATATGAATACAGAGAAATATGAATGTAAGGGCAATGTGCATCTCAGTTTCCAGATTGTTCTGTTCTGAGGGGCATTCCATAGGCTGAGCAGTCAGTGTCAGACGGGCTTAGGAATGTTGACATTATCCCATTAGAGTCAGTGGTTCCCAGAGAATATAAACTTGTTTGTCCAAGAGAATGTTCCCAAGGAGAATGTTCTCATTATAAAGTTCTCATCGGATCCTTTCCAGCCAAACAGACATGTGCTGTTCTGCCCATCAAAACAGCACACAAGGATGAGATGAACACATCCACAAAGACAAACCATACACTATTACACAGGTCATACACTATTACACAGATCATACACTATTACACAGGCCATACACTATTACACAGGCCATACACTATTACACAGGTCATACACTATTACACAGGTCATACACTATTACACAGGTCATACACTATTACGCAGGCCACACACAACGAAACAGGCCATACACTTTTACACAGGTAATAAACGTTGAACTGTTACAGAGGTAGCCAACCTGAAGTTTTAGCATTAACCCCAGAAAGACACTGTTGAATGGAACGTAATTAGAACTGAAATACACAGATTTTACAATAGCTACCTGTAGAATTCAACCTCAGGGCTCAATAATAGTGATCCAATCACGCGGTCCACTTCTGGGAGCCTTGAAGCTGCGGCTGCCTTTTCACTTCAAGCATCATAGTGGTTCTGGGTGGTTGCTAAGCAACTGGAGAAACGGAGGTGCTTTTGAATTAGAGCATTCTAAAGAAACGCTTGGCTGGTTTCCATAACAACACAGAGACCTTTCTGATCAAATACTCATGGAATCTGATGATGTAGGGGTTCACTGTATTGTAATGTGTATTCTAATATGTACATGTGTTTCAAAGCGCATTGAGTCCAGATGCTTGCTACGGTGTTGTTATGTTTATTTGGAGTATGACGTGCAGATAAACGCACATTGTTGCCATGACAGAATAAACAGGAAATGGGGCGGTTCTATATTTGCAGGAGAGTTTAAATAATGGTCTGGAAGTTGCAAAGGTCATTCAAAACCCAAGTAGAAAATATGCACACATACACACACACATTTACTTAGCTGTTTAAATGGGGAACCCAAAGTCCTTAACAGTACTAATCCCAAACCTAAACCTAACCTTCAATAACCAATGCCTAAAAGGAACACGTAATGCCTAACCATTTCCATAATTCCAACCCCAAAAGTAACTTTTTCCCTAAACCCAACGCAAAGAACAGACTGGAGATAATTGGGATTTCTCTGAAGTCTGCCCCTGTATCCTTCCACAACCCTCGCACCCTGACCGGGCACGGTCGCCATGCCAACCTGAACAGGCTCTCCAAGCCCTCTCTCGGATGCCGTTTTCCAGCTCCCACCATCCATTGTACGGTTCTGATCCGAGCCCCGCAGGGCCTGTGACGGGGCAGGGGCCCAAACAGAGACCAAGGGGTCCTTGGGACACTATGTGTCTGTGGAGAGTTGATAAAGTCCCGGGGGGATAATTCCTTGCTCATTATGGCCCAGAGCCCAGCAAATGGGCCACGCACTCACACTCACACAGACACACACGAACATACACGTACCCACACACATTCTCATGCACACAGTTCTGTGATCCACTTGAAAGAAGTGAATGGAAAGCTGGCAACAATAAGGTTGTATTAAAACAGCTCCATCTCTCTATCTCCCTCTTTCTCTCTCTCTCTCTCCCTCTCCCTCTCTCTCTCTATCTCTTTCTGTCCCTGTGTTTCTCTCTCATCTGTACCCAGACACAAATCTCCTGTGATTGGTTGAGATTTCACTGTGCGAAGAACTCCTCTGGACATGACAACTTTCTCTGGAAATGTTTTGTTTTGGAATATGTATGCCTAGACAGACTATTTTGGGTGTAGCCCTGGGCCTGGGCAGATGTAGGCTATCCCATTGCCTTCAGGAGATCATCTCTTTAATATATTTATTTTACCCTAATTGCTCTACTTCGGTGCCAAGTCCTATTCCTTATGTTGTATTCGTTGAACAGAATAATTCATGTTCTTGTCATCACTGACACTAGTGTTCTGACTTAACTTTCACATCACAAATTTAGGGACTGTTTTTTTTTCATATATATTTTCTAATCAAAATACCTGCTGGTGTCATTAAAGGAGTTGATGCTTTTTTGGAAGCATTCATTTGGGCATTGCCATCTTATTTTTTGTTGTACATTCAGCATCAATATTTACTAACGGCTGTTGCCTTCCTAGATACTCCCCAATATTTCCAATGCATTACGACAATAAATGGAGCGATGTTATGATATTAGACCAGAATGCAGCATTCCCACAATTTTAACAGTCTAAACAAATAATTTGATTAGACTGAAGTAGTTGAAAGAGTTTTTTAATTCTCTCTGATACCAGGATCTGTATACATCGTTTTAGCAATTCATAATAAACATAATCTCTAGTGCACCCCCCCCCCCCCGGCTTTGGGTTTAGCCCCGTGTCGTCCAATCCTAAAACCATAATCAGCCGTGAAGTGGAGCCGGTCCACCTACACAAATAGACACCTCTGTGGTGCTCAGTAAGTCTTCCGGGGCCAGCGGCCACCCCAGCATCCCCTCGGTCTATGGCTCGGTGGCACTCATATGCAGTGAGATTCATGGAGCATTGCTCGTGAGTCGTCGTGTCGGAGATCCGCTCAGACACGGTTGTTTTCGTACCTACATTGACACCGCCACGGAGGGATCGGCGATCTGGCACTTTGGCCACATTTCAGGGGGGATTTGTCCATTTTCGGCCCAGTGGGTACGGTCTAGGGTTTAAGAAATGCCATGGCTGATTTCTGTGTCATCCACATTTCTTTCCTCCCAGATATGTTCCCTGTTTCCCTCTCTCTCAAGCCTACAGTTGTTGTTAAATACTAATGATAATCTATTAAACCTATATAACGCTTTTCTATATTATACTATACGTTTACAAGTATACAGTTGGAAGAACGAGCATTAAAGTTCAGGGCTGGATTTAGATTTAGGGGTTGATGCTATGTTTTTAAGGTTCTGGTCGATTTTTCAAACCTCGTGAAGACAGAAGAGCGTGGGTGTGTGTGTGTGTCATGGCGCAGCGCCTTCAGTGACCCACATTGCAGAAACAGATGCAGTGAAATTCTCCCTTTTCCCCTGCTAGGCAAAGCATTGTCTCTCTGTGTGAACATCAAGCCACACTTCCACGGAAACCACGTTGAACACAACACACACAAACACAGGTAATTTTAGCCACAGCGTACAGTAGAACTGATCCACGGATAGACAACATTTATCAGTCCAATGTGGGACTGACTCCAGATGGGAGCACCAGCATTGGGCCTGCGAACCCAGCTTCCTTTCCTCTTGACTACCAGGCGTGTTTATTTGATGCCCGCTACGATTTTTAAAATAACTTTTGCGGTCATAGGGGATACTTTGACCAGCAGAGGCCGCTGTGGCACTGTTAAGGGTTTTATGCTCAGTGAGATCTAAGACAAAGCACTTCTGCATCCTGTCTACAGCAAGGAGCTCCACAGCGAGGTCCATATGGAGGTCTACAGGGGGGCCACACGGAGCACAACATTTCTAGCAGAGAAAAGGCAGCCGTGAGATAACCAGACCCCATGCCACCAAAGGGTAGGCATTTAAGACTGTGTATCAAAACAAAAATATACATTTTATTTGCAACATACAAAAATGCATATAAAAAAAGTACAGTTCCTATTAGGATGACAGAAATGCTCCCTGAGAGGGACAAATGTATGTCTGGGATCTTTTTTTCTCTGCTCTTAAAACATGGGACCAACTCCTCACAGTTTCACACATTTTTGATCAGTATATAAAATTTACCACAAACAGTCCCCACTCAGTCAAATATCATGGAGTGGTTAGTTGATTCAAAATGTTTTCTTTAATTTAAAACAGAATAGTCACACACAGAAAGGCACAGAATGCATGAGAATAACTGGAAAATCTTATTGAGACGTGCTAAAAATGTTTGAGTCTGTAATAACTCCCTTCCAGATCCATTGCAGGTAAATATTGTTTTTAGAGATGATTTCATTATGCAGATACAACTATTTGCTTTAAACGTAGAACATCTCTATTGGACACATTGTTAGGCCCAACACCTTTTTTTAATTTAAATTGGTATTGGTTAAACAACAGGTTTTATTATTCTATTTCATGAAACAGCAATGGGACAAACTGAAACAGTCTTTTACAAAACTTTTTGCAACTTTTGTTTGGTGTACTTATCAAAAAGACAAAGATGGAATAACACCTAATTTTACAACCCAACAGCTGGTTCTGTAGTTAGAAATAAAAAAACAAAAGTAGTTAAAACGTTAACAGTGTAATCATTGCATCAAAATCAAATTTCAGTTCATGAACCGAGCAAGAACCATTAAGGTTTGCAAAAGCCTTTCATGTAACCTTTCACCAACTCCAGGATTTTGTCAAGTCCAGAACATTTTGGGAAAGTTACCTGAATACTGTATGACTATAGCTACAGTCACATACTGTATACACTGTTACCTGAATACTGTATGACTACAGCCACAGTCACATACTGTATACACTGTTAGCTGAATACTGTACGACTGTAGCCACAGTCACATACTGTATACACTGTTAGCTGAATACCGTATGACTATAGCCACAGTTACATACTGTATACACTGTTAGCTGGATACTGTATGACTATAGCCAGTCACATACTGTATACATTGTTAGTAGGATACTGTATGACTATGGCCACAGTCACATGCTGTGTGGGCAGCAGCAAAACAACAATTAACCTGTCTGACTGATTAGGTAATCACAAACCAACTAGGTGAAATGTTATTCAAAAAAAACATTAAACAGGATAATTGTCATGTTACACACGCCAGTCAGTTACTCCTCTTTCTCTCGATCATGCCTCAGTCCAAAAAACAGACTTCTTTTAAGGCGTTTCTTCAATCATGTCTCTACCCTTTCCCCACTCCACATCAGAGAGCGAAATACTGCTTTCTTGATGCTCAGTTGCTCCTCATTGTAACAGAGTAGCTTTCACCGACTGGAACTCAAAGGGTCTTGGTGGCGTAAGTAAAGGACCCACTGTCTCGTCAGTGTCCAGTATTTCCTCATAAAGTTTAAACAAACTTCATTCATCGACCAGTTCCTCTTCTGGAGAATTTCTCCATAACATTATTACCACTAAAAATACAATCAAAACGCATACATACAAACCCATAGGACACAATGTATTGGAACTGTTGCAAGGGAACAGCAGAAGTAACAGCCTAGTTAAAACATTTCAGTTTCCATGTGGTTGTCGGTTTTGAGGACAGAAAAATGGTCCTGAGGTTGATTTAGGAGCAATCTGGTGAGATTACTAAGCAACATCCCGGTTGAACTGGTTTCGGTCCTCAGGTCCATTTACAACCATTAGTAGGTGTAACGTGTACGGATACTTCGATCAACCCCTCATCCTTCAGAGACGGAAAACCTTTCAAAGTAAGTCGAGGATGGAAAGTTGGAACGAGTTGTTAAAAAATTTTAGAAACATATTGCACTTTTAAAATGTAACTAACAGAGACGTAAACAAAAATCACCAACAGTTTTAAAAGTCGACCGGCTAGCGTGGCTGCAGGCGGGGGGCGACAGGAATGTCCGTCAGGCATTTTCAGAGGTTTCTCCAAATGACAGAGTTGTTCAATAGAGCACTAAAAGCCCAAATAGGTCCTTGTCAAAGGTAGTGCATTATATGGGACCCTTCACTGCACTTCCGTCACGGTCGTTTTATATAGAAAATAAAAGATGCCACGTTTCCCGTCCAGCTGTAGACAAGGTTGTGGGATATTAAACAAGGCCCTCCCTCACTCCCTCAGGACACGTGTAGCAGGTTGTTGATCGAATAGTCATCAATTGTTTTTGTTCACACCCTTAATCAATTGGGCAAAGTCATGAATACCTCACATGTCCTAATTCATGTCAGTTGTTTGGTCTGTTCTACTCATTATATATTTGTACAAATATAATTCTACCCAATAGATTAAATCTGTCAAGATATATAAAAAAAGAAAATACAGGCCCTAAATACCACACAAAGCTAGGCTAAAAGAACAAATAATGAAGGCTTAGATTAGTGTGACTTCAATCACTTTTTCAGGCCTACGGTTTTGTTTGCAAAAAGAAACGATTCCCAAACCTTTAACCCTAACCATGAACACCTGTTACTACTAAACCCAACCTTAACTCTATAACCCAGAAGCCTTCTAACTTAAAACACATTCTGGACATTTTGGTGGATCTTGGTCCAGATACCCAAGAGTTTGGCCCATCAGGTTTCTGGTCTGAAGGTTCAGAGAGCAACATGTTCTCCCTACACAGCAATCGCAAGTGATTTATCAAAGCCATGAAATGTCCACTGAAGGCAGATGCGCAATTTGTTGACACCACAACATGGTCTATATTTAGGCCCCAACTTCCCTAACGCTGATCAGCCGAAACGTCTGATAACATCGCTGTTCTGTGTGGCCATTCTATAACCAGGCCAAACTCTCAGATTGTTCTGGAAATGCCACATGGCACACAGCCCAGGTATCCGGTCTAAAACTTGTCAGGCTGTCTTCAACCCAGTTTTCTCTGCTTAAGGTGCCCCTTTCCCCCTTCCATTAAAACATGATGTTCGGGGGAGTTTTGATGGAGTCACAGGACAACGCGCGCCATTGCGCTGTGGAGCCCAGCATTATCCTCCCCTGTACCCCATTATCCTCCTCTGTACAGCATTATCCTCCTCGGTCCAGCAGACACCCTAACCCATGGACAACAGTCCTGTGACGCAACCTTGCAAGAAGAAGCAGCACATACGACATCGCCGGACAGGGTTGCGTTTAGGCCTGTCCGTGTGTGCTTGTGGTCCCAATAGTCAGTGTTAGTCCGTGTGTGCTCCCACGTGGTCCCGATAGTCAGTGTTAGTCCGTGTGTGCTCGTGGTCCCGAAAGTCAGTGTTAGTCCGTGTTTGCTCCCACGTGGTCCCGAAAGTCAGTATTAATCCATGTGTGCTGCCACGTGGTCCCGATTGTCAGTGTTAGTCCGTGTGTGCTCCCACGTGGTCCCTATAGTCAGTGTTAGTCCGTGTGTGCTCGAGGTCCCGATAGTCTGTGTTAGTCCGTGTGTGCTCCCACATGGTCCCGATAGTCAGTGTTAGTCCGTGTTTGCTCCCACATGGTCCCTGTAGTCAGTGTTAGTCCGTGTGTGCTCGTGGTCCCGATAGTCAGTGTTAGTCCGTGTGTGCTCCCACGTGGTCCCGATAGTCAGTGTTAGTCTGTGTGGAGGGATTTACTAGACAGTCAGTGACTAGTTCAAGCTAGATCTGCTCCTCTCCCCATTCAGGCAATTGCACATTATCTCTTATAAATATACTATTGAAACGGAGGACTTGGATCATTCCGGAAGCTCTGATTAGCAGTGTGCTGATTGGACGGCGTGGCCCACACGGTTCCATCAGGCCGGCATCAGGACCCTCTCCACAGCACACTGGAGGCTGTCCCAGTTCCTCCAGAACAGGGCCAGGAGGCACATGCCCAGGAAGGTGCCCATCACATGGCGTCGGCTCCTCATGAGGGGCGCGGCGAACTTGGCGGCCGTGGAGACGCACACGAGGATCACCGTGACGATGGCCAGCATGACGTTGATGCTCTTACCCAGGAGCACCCGGGCGTCTCGGGACTCCAACTGGACCGTCTGCTGCTGCTGCTGCTGCTGGAGCTCCAGCTTGGAGACCCGCGTCTGGCACGACTCCAGGGCCTCCTGGGAGGAGAACCACAGAGGGGGAGAGACAGAAAGAGAAAGACACACAGAGAGACAGATAGGCAGAGAGAGAGAGAGAGAGACAGAAAGGCAGAGAGAGAGAGAGAGAGAGAGAGAGAGAGAGAGAGAGAGAGAGAGAGAGAGAGAGAGAGAGAGAGAGAGAGAGAGAGAGAGAGAGAGAGAGAGAGAGAGAGAGAGAGAGAGAGAGAGAGAGAGAGAGAGAGAGACAGAAAGGCAGAGAGAGAGACAGAAAGGCAGAGAGAGAGACAGAAAGGCAGAGAGAGAGACAGAAAGGCAGAGAGTGAGAGAATGTTGGGGGAGGAACAGGAGAACAGGATCAATAAACTCTGTCTGGTAAATCCGCCTCTGGGGTTCAGATTCAATATAAACCAGAGCAGCTACAGGACTTGTTTAATATTAAGTGGGATTTAAATAATGCATTCCACTTCACCCTTATTGTTCGACAATACAACAGTCCTTTCTTGTCCGTCTTTCAAAGGAAATTACATTGCTTTAAAGTCTCCCAGAGGGGCACAGCAGCAGCCTCAGAGCAGGTCCTCGGTCACGGCGTGACTTTGCCGAGGGCAGTAGTGTTTGGGCTCCCTGCTCCCCGACTGTCGCTCCAGCGCAGAGCAACAGTCAAATCCAGTCTTCGATAGTTAGTCATACCGACGTTGATTAAAGATGTATCCAGCATGTATCCAGCATACCTGGATATCTCTGGCTCTCTCGTAGGCCTGATAGGCCACTCTCTCCTCGATGCTGGCCAGCTCCTGCTTCAGGTCCGCCGTCTCCGCCTGGTGGAGCTCGGTCAGGTCGTTCAGCTGGTCCTCTAACCGCTCACACCTTCCAAATGTGGATAAACGATAGCTTGCTCAGCGATACCCGACAGGAAGCACCAAAACGTAGATATATGTTGTTTGGAGCTGTTAACGCTGACAACATTGTGACCCACATCTGCCCTGAAGGACTGTACAGTGTATCCAAGCAAGCAGTGAATGTTCCCACAGCGCGCGGCAACGTATAACACCGCTAACACGCTACTACAGTGTTTTCCCAGCTGACAGAGTGGATGCGCACCTGTATCTCTCCTCCTGTAGTGTCTGGTTGAGGAAGACGTAGTCTTTCTTAAACTGGCTCCGGAGATTCTCCATGTCCTCCTCCAGCTGTCCCTGTGCCTCCCGGATCTCCTGGACCTCCTCCATGGTGGGGACCAGCCTCCCCTGGCTATCCCCAGCCTCCAAGCACTGCCCTGGGGTCCCAGCGGCCCCGACGCCCCCCTCTACGCCCGGGGCCGCCCCCATGACATTCCCGTTGCTGTCCGCCGACAGGGACGTCCCGGAGGAACACTCGTCATCGCTGGCGTACTTGGCGGTGGGCGTGGCGGCAGGAGTGGGGGCAGTCTTCCCGCCAACTATGGTGGCGCTCCCGCTCAAAGCCCGTCCCGGTCCCTCCGGGTGGAACGGCAACTGCGTCTCCAGGGAGGTCTTTAGGTGGGCAATGTTGTCCGCGCTGCCAAACTTGTTCCTGGGGAAGATTAAACAGAGATGTTTATTTTTTTTTCCCCCTCCATTAATTTGTCCTCCTGAGATAACGCGACATGACTACACAATGTTCTTCCTGGGACATGGAATCCATCCCCCCAGGTAAACACACACACACACACCGAGGCAGAACACAGTCAGCGTGACGCAGCACTACAGCCGTACCTGATGAGGTTGGCGAAGTCCCGGGGCTTGCTGAAGAAGAAGGGTGGGGACAACGAGACGCCGGGCCCCACGGTCTTCACCTTGTCGGTGGGGTGTCGCCCGCTACCGCTGCAGACGTTGCTGGGCGTGTGGCTCAGCGGGTCCCTGGGGGTCTCTCCGGGGCCGCTGTGGTGTCTGGAGCCGGCCTCCTTCTCGCTGCTGTCCTTCATCTTCTTGTGATACTGCTCCAGCTTCTTCTGCATGTTGGCGATGCTGTGGATCGTGTACGCAAGGTCCGGATTTTAGAAGTGCACAGCTCGCGTTCGCGACATAATTCGCAACAACGCGGCTATCGTGGAGTTTAGAGCGACGCTTGGTCGATGTGCGTGAGGCACCGTTAGTCATTCAACATAACTCCTACAGACATCGGTTACGACGTCACAAGTTCATCCAAAATTGGGGATCCAGAAGCTGATGTGAAATGTTACCTTTGGGCCGACTTCTGGTTTTTCTTCTCAAACACCTGCTTGATGCGTCCCACCTGCCGTGTTCAAACAGACAATTAGTCACCATGCAGTCAAACCGATCCAACCACAGTGACTTGACGGGTGTATTAATCAAAGGCGTTCTCATCTTCCTAAGGGTATTGCAGACCTCCCCAGGAAAGCCTTCGGTACAGACACCATCTGCCAAATTCAAGCATTGTGAACACCTGTTGTTTGTCGGCACAGTTGACCAGTTTCAGGTACTCCGCCACGTTCTCGTCACGTGCCTCCTGCTCTATCTTCAGCTGCTCGGTGACCTAAGACACACCAGAAAATGACGGTATGATCCCCACGAGGACATTAAGAGCTAAGGCCTCTGTCATATGTTTAACAGCACTCTTAAGCTAGTTCAATGACCATTGCCCCAAGGAGGTGGACCTCCATTGCCCCAAGGAGGTGGACCTCCATTGCCCCAAGGAGGTGGACCTCCATTGCCCCAAGGAGGTGGACCTCCATTGCCCCAAGGAGGTGGACCTCCATTGCCCCAAGGAGGTGGACCTCCATTGCCCCAAGGAGGTGGACCTCCATTGCCCCAAGGAGGTGGACCTCCATTGCCCC
>JACXGK010009632.1:0-19558 GCA_016801125.1 Novumbra hubbsi
GCTTAGGAAAGCAATGACTGTAAGTTACCTTTATTATTCATGTGTCATATATGCCATATCGAAGTATATTGTTGTTATGATGTTTCTCTAAATAATATATTTTTGCAACCTTTGATTATGCTAGCTAGTAGTAAGCATGGTTAGCATACCATCTACATTTCGTTATTGTAGCAAGTCAGGTGCTATGTCAGAAAGAAGCATATTGGTTATGTTTACCTTTATGTTGTAATTTAGCTTTGTTTATTAGATAGAAATGTTAGACCTTTTAGGCAGTATGAGTTACTCAGTTGGTAATTGGCACATTTTCCTTGCTTTGCAGTTTCACTCTGATTCATTATAGATTCACAAGTATTCATGGTTTTAACTTGCAATAAATATTGGAAGTGGGACGTTCACTTCCTGGCTCGCATGTCTTTGATGAATGGAGTTTGGCTTGCTGTCTAACTTCATACTAGTTACTATCACGTAGGGAGGACAGTACACTGCCATTTTTATTCCAGCGTTCCATGGTTGCAATTCTCTTTTCTGACAGCAGATGTCTCAAGGGCTCCCGTACACGAGTCTTCTGTTATTTAGAAAAAAAAATCTTTATAGTGTATAAATATATAGATCAGGGGTATTCAATTAAAATGTAGAAAGGTCCAGCTAGACCAAATTACTTTAAGCAAAGGTCCGGAACATCTTATTTGTGTTATGATTCAGTGCCATACATATTGAAGTAGTCTAGGAGTATGTAGAAAACAACTGTTTATTTTATTTGACTCTGAAATAAAATAAAGTGTACAATTCAATAATAATACATACATATAGCTACAAGCAGCAATTTGGGTTACTCCAAAAATTTGGAATACATGTTGAATGCAATTTATGGAGAAATGTTATGCGACTGTGAAAAGGAGATGATGTAAAGTCAGCGTTCAATGTTCAGGGAACAAAACTTGTGAGCTCTGCCAGACGTGTTAGCGACTTGACTTAAGACCAAATCTATTGATTCGCGAGACAAGCTCCTTGACATTGCCAGTTCAGTTGCCAAATATGGTATATTATGCTTGGTATTCCCAGCGACTTTTGTTCCCTGTTTTTAGGTTTGTTTCCAGTGCAGTGAGAACATAACTGTAAATTAACAACTTTTCCCCATCAAGGCGCGGTGTTGCGTTAAATAAATGAATGAATGGCCAATAAACCGGACACATTTGTCATTAACTGCTGGGTAGCCACAAACAAAATATTTGTTGAACGCACAACCCTATTTATGGAAAGTAGGCCGGCTGGTCAGCGGTTAACGGACAATATTGTTATGCGTTTGCGAAAAGGAGATGATGTAAAGTGTGGAATATTTTAGTTAAGATTAGATGTGTGGTGTGCTGTTAGAAACAAACCTTGCCAGTAGGGTGATAAAATGTTAATTAGTTTCAGGGTTGTTCCAGGAGGAAGCACACAAACGCAGAGCTGTACCGAAACTCATAAGCTTTATTGCTTATCACAGGAATGCTCGTAGGCAAAAACTAATAACAAACAAAAATGCTACTTAAGGCAAACTCAAGATGCTCCAACGAAAACAGTGATGTAGCAACCGACAGCAAAACTTGACAAAACACAATGAACCAACAAACACTCAAAACCAAAGGAAACTGAAATAGGTTCCCCAATCAGAGACAACAGTGTACAGCTGTCTCTGATTGGGGAGAACAAACAGGAATCAGAGTCAGGTCCAGGCTGTGAGCCCCAGCCACATAGAGAAGGCTAGAGGCCCACAGCCAGGACCTGATAAATTAGTACATTCCAGAGTAGGACCATAAGTCAAGAGATCAAGGGGGATAGGGAGACCTGGTTTATTGTCTGTTGGCTTATCAGACTGACCCTGATACAGACAGGGAACACAGGAGGGGAAGTGTAAACACAATTTAGGTGATATCTCCGGGCTGATCTCCTGGCGCCAGCCCCCCCCTTCAACGGTCTTCTTCGTCTGCCTCAGAGGTCACCAGATGGCCCCACGATCAGAGATGGGGTCTGCAAGAAAGGGACACGCCCACCCAGGAAGCCCACTCAACAGATTCTATCCAATGACTGAGGGGTGCGAGGTGCTGTACATAAGCTGGGTCCAGGTGAAAGAGAGCCAGATCTGTTTCTGCTGTACGGCGTTGACTGATCTCCGGATAGCTATCTGTAATAAAGGTGTTTACTTTGGAAGACTTGACTGTGTGGACATTCTCTGATTCGGACTCGGGGGGGAAGCAGATTTGAACTCTACAAAAGTCAGCGTTCAATGTTCAGGGAACTAAACTTGTGAGCTCTGCCAGACATGTTAGAGATTTGACTTGAGACCAAATCTATTTATTCGCAATGCAGTCTTTTGGTGGGGGGTGGGTGCATTCTTTACTAGCTCAAACAAAGAAACCCTGAGCAAAATGCAATGGACAAGACTAACCTATTAGAGGATTCACTAATTACACACACCCATTAGATTGCTCATTTTCATATCAGGTGATTTTACATGAATGTTTCAAACACAATTGTAATAGCTCCTCCATATCCAGCCTAGTGTGTAGTAGGGAGCTGATTGAAAATGAAGGTTATGCTCTATAGGTTATATTATGCGTTATTGTCTCCGCAACTTTTATTCCCTGTTTTTTAAGTTTGTTTTTCAATTAGTGGAACATGTTTGATGTTCTTACTTTGTTTTTTCAAATGTCACTTGTTTTATTTAGTGATATTTGGGTTTTGTGAGCAGGTTGATTTATTGTGAAATATAAAACGTTACACGGACATTGGCCATAGATCGACAGAAATGTAAAGTCACAAGACAATCTACTTGACATCACCTGTTCAGTTGCCAAAGTCATTTTGACTTTATATTTTCTTCGTTGCTATTTGTGTTATTCCACCATTACAAACTGCAATATTGAGCACGATATTATATCGTATGAAACCAAGCCAGACCGGCGTCTTTACACAATGTAGTTACTGCAATTGTTACACCCTTACCTCGAAAACGGAGCAACACTGAATCAAATCACTTTGACACAAGATAACAGACACCCAAACGTTTCGGCCTTGACTTTGGAATACGTCCGTAGACTCATGGGCAAATCTTGCCCAAACAGCGCTTTTGGGGGGTAACAATGGCTCGGCGCTTCTAGTGTTAACCACTAACCAGCATTACATTGTCTTATATGTCTGGGTTTAAACGTTCTTAATGATAATAACAACTACATAAAGATAAGCTGTTTCAGCTGTCATCATTTTCTACATGAGGACATTTATAGGAACAGAATAGCCTGGAAATCAGTTGGTATGGATCAGAAAAATGGTTTGAAAACCAATCCCGGAACTTAAGAGGACAGATCCTCCATATGATGCACATGGTGAAATGGAACAATTACAGTAAAAAAGCTTACCAAGGAGCATTTGATGTGTCAGACTCCCACGGCAAAGCAATACAAGCAAAACAAGAAAAAAGAAACAGGGAGGGACCAGATTGTTTGATATAACTTTGTAGCATTCAGAGGAGAAGATGAGTCTGACTACAGTTCGAACCAAGGTAACTTCATGGAACTGGTGAACATGTTTGCGCAGTGTGATAGCGTCCTAACATTTAATATAGATTATATTAAGGGTGTACATGAGTGGCCAGTACAAGGAACTACAGTCAAGAACACTCAAGCACAATAAGAAAGCTCTGTATGTGCATTGCCAAGCACATTGCTTGATCCTAGTTCTTGTAGTGAAAAATCAAGCAGGCATTTCATACACTTTTTCAACCTGGTGGAAAAACACGGTGTTCTGTATGACCTCAACAAAATGGCATACAGCACTTATTGTGTCAGTAGTCTCTAAACCCCAAGCAGCAAATTGCTGAGCTGTCTGACACCCGATGGGCAAAGAAATAGCACTGAGGGCCCTACAAAAAGTTCTGAGGTCTTCATACGTACAATGAAGCCACAGGAAGAGCAAAAGGGCAGGGACCTGTTCCTCACGGACAAGAAAGTCAAAATCAGGTGCCTGCAAGATATAGACAAAGAGCAACAGGTGTGGCAAAGAGGCATATATTTGAAACTGTGAAAGAATACTACAGTTTAAGTATTCTACACAATCCTGTATGTAATGACACAAAAAGTTAAAAAAAAATTCAAGGGGGATAGAAAAAGTTCTACATGCAAAATCCTGAAGGAAACTCCACAGCCCGATAATCAGTGCAAACTGGATAGGCCAGTGTGATTTGAAGAATCGAGAAGCCATTCACATAGTATTTGAATTTTGTGATGTTGTTGAGCAGAAGTTGAAGGCGGAACTCGTGGTCTACCACTCCTGGTTTCCAGTAGCCAGCCAATCAAACAGCTCAAAGAACATGTTAAGCAATCTGGGGATATGAATAGAAATGTAGTCGCAAGGATTTGGACGCAAATGTAATAACCATGAGAGAAAACAATGGCATCCACACATTTCCAACACTGGTTAAAATGGCACACACCTTTCCAAATCATGTGAGGTCCCACAGTTGACAGTGCATGTCAAAACATAAACTAAGCCATGAAGTCCAAGGAATTGTCGGTAGTTTCGGTCCTCCGAAACAGGATTTTATCGAGGCACAGATCTGTGGAAGGCCTCCATCATCAGAAAATGTAAGAGGTTTGGAACCATCAGGACTTTTCCTAGAGTTTGCCACCAATCGATCAAGGGAGAAGGGCCTTAGTCAGGGAGGTGACCAGGGTGATCAGGGAGGTAACCAAGAACCTGATGGTCACTCTGATGGTCACTCTGACAGAGCTCCAGCATTGCTCTGTGAAGAGAGGAGAACTTTATGGAAGGACAATCATCTCTGCAACACTCCACCAATCAGGTCTGTATGGTAGCGTGGCCAGACAGAAGCCACTCCTCAGTAAAAAGCACATGACAGCCCGTCTGGCACCTGAAGGACTCTCAGACCATGAGAGTCTGATGAAACAAAGATTGAACCCTTTGGCCTGAATGTCAAGCATCATGTCAGGAGAAAACCAGGCACTGCTCATCACTTGGCCAATACCAATCCTACACTGAAGTATGGTGGTAGCAGCATCATGCTGTGGAGATGTTTTTCAGTGGCAGGTACTGGGAGACTAGTTAGGACTGAGGGAAAGATGAATGCAGCAATGTACAGAGAAATCCTTGATGGAAACCTGCTCCAAAGCGCTTATGGACCTCCAACTCTGGCAAAGGTTCATCTTCCAACAGGACAACGACCCTAAGCACACAGCCAAGATTACAAAGTAGTGGCTTCAGGACAACTCTGTGAATGTCCTTAAGTGGCCCAGCCTTGAACTGATTGAACATCTCTGGAAAGATCTGAAAATGTCTGTGCACTGACACTCCTCATCCAACCTGAATGGAGTTTGAGAGGTCATGCAAAGAAGAATGAAAAATAAACTGCCCCAAATAGGTGTGCCAAGCTTCTAGCATCATACTCAAAAAGACTGGAGGCTGGATGTACACGTTTATATTTTAGTTCTTAATTTTTGCAAATCTAGTAAAAATATTAAACATATAACTTTTTCACTTTGTCATCATGGGGTATTATGTTTAGAATGTTGAGAGAAAAATGTATGTAATCCATTTTGGAATAAGGCTGTAACATAACAAAAAGTGGAAAAAAGTCAAGCGCTGTGATTACTTGAACAGTGTCAGAAAAACTATGCACGTGCAGCGCTTTGGCTAGTTTCCTGTCCTGAACACTCACTGACTTCTGCTTACTTTATCGCTTGTTCTCCCAAGTGTCACAGTTAACAAAGGCCAAAATTAGTTTGGCATTGTGTATCTCAACTAACTTATTTGTCAGATTCAACATTGCTGTGCTTGTAATGTTTAGATATACCAGTGCCTAGAATCAATCGTATTTCAATGGATTAACATCAGTGCTGTATTAAGCAAATGTATATGTGTTTAAATATCAATAAACTGTAATTAAACACTTGATCGGATTCACCGAAGCTATATAGCAAAACAAACCAGAAAACTGTTAGTGTTTCAAGACCTAATGCTGTGCAGCTAGGGAATGCGTGTTTGTATCAACTAAGCGATACATCAGCAGATGTCAGAATGGCCCCTACCACAGTCTGGAGAATTCCTTATCTAATATGGTGGTCTATTTAAGTCAGTGCACTCACTCTGTCCGCTGTACTGTTGTTCGTCCTAGTATGCAGTGCCTGAACCCACCCATCAGCCCAGCCTCCACCGGTTTGGTTCCGTTTCACAAGTGATTCATAATATTAATGTTGGTATTAGTAGTATTATAAACACAATCATGCAAAGACAATGAGTTACCTCAGAGGAACAAAGACTATAGCCAAGACATTGTGTACTTATTTTTGTGAATTTTTTCTTGAATAAATTGTTAAACCAAGACATGATGTTTCAGGTCTGAACTGTATACAAAAACAGGAAATGTCATATTAAAGATGATTTTTATTAAACAGCAACAAAATCACATGCATTATGGGGACATCTCCATTGTTACCTTGTTTTGGTTTGTGTATCATGGTCCCTTCCTGGTCCCGCCCACCCAGAGATGACTAGAACCTGTAGGCTTTTATCACTTCCACACATTGACCCATGTTGAAAATGAGTGACCAGGAACCTGCACATTTCATTAAAGTGCTAAAAACATTGTTGTGCGGAAGTGGTGCAATATTTCAAACAATTTGTCCAACCTATAGGTCGTACTGAAAGGCAAGCCACTGTGAAAATATTTCAATTTCATTGTCTTTACAGAAACACAGAAAAGTACGAAAATAAAACTGTAGCTATTGCATATTTCTCTTACCAAGTAAACCATGTTGCCAAAATAGATTCAAACACCACCAAACCATGCAAGGTAAATTGGTAGACAGTACTTAATTACGTGATCTATGGATACACTGCAGGTCAAGAAGCCTACTGGAACTGTGTATTGAGCAGGTCAAGAGTAATTTCATATACATCAAGGCCCTTATCCTTTAACAGCCTTAAAATACAGTCTTTTCTATATAAAAATACACTGAACTACACAGTGACAGTGTAACTATTAAGGCGAGGTATTGGTCAGGTCCTGTGTTGCTCCTGGAGTTTCAAGACAGAGAGGAGGGATCTGTCTCTGGCTGTGCACATGGACGGCAGTGGGACAGCCTCCATTTTGCGTTCAATTGTGTTGTAGCGGCACTTCCTCAGGTGGTCAGACATGCTGGAAACTTCAGTGAATCGCCACTCACTAACAGAACTAAAGGCAGTGCTGAATCTCCACACCTGTCCCAAACAGAATAGGTAAGAAAGCAATTGTCAGGCCAGTGGGTTCAAAGTTGTATAGTACATGCTAACATCGAAATGAGCAATCTGGATGAGCATCTGGATGCAAAAATGTTGCATGAGGTTAAAGAACACACGTCGTGTAACGAGAGAACATTTACTTCCAAACAGCCTCTACTATCAAATGCTTCCTGTTTTTGTTGATTAACCTTTTAAATGCACCTAATGGAGGATTTTGGCCCACTTATCCATGCAAATACCCCACCCCCAGCAGGCTATCCGGTTTTTAAATGTTAAAAGTCAATTTAGCTTATAACCAAAATGTGCCTAGAGCGGTACAGTTGTGTTTGGCTTTGAAACTACTACTTAATCAATGTTTTTAATGATTGCAGTTCACAAAATGCAACCGCAAAGCAAAGACAACAACATTTCACTTTGCATGGTGTTTTTTTAACTCTCTAAGCTATAATATTTGCAGCAGAGTGGTAGTTATTTAAAACAGCCTCCTTACGAAGCAAAACGTGTTTTGATGTTTAATGGTACAACATATTCTGTCCATACATTTCATTGTGGATGGTTAGATATGACAAAATTTGCCAATATTTTATTTTGTTTGTCTCTTTTGTTAATCAGAGTTGATGCAAATTAGCAACTAAAACACATTTGTCGATTAAATAATAACTTTGCGAAATGACATTATGGTGCATAGCAAAACTAGTCTAAACTAGGTTTAAAGATATTTAAATTAAGAAGAAAACTAGTTTACGTAAAGAATCTGTGACAATTACTTTCCGCATGCGCTAGACATCCTAACCGATAGAAACGGATGTAATGTGTATGGTATTGGTTAAGACGTTTTTAACATTGGCCTAAAAAACCCTTATTCAGATTGTTGGAACACTGATAGTAGGTTTTTTACCACTGCTGACCGGGAGCACCGCACAAGCCTTGAGGTTTCAGAAATGCTCTGACCCAGTCCGCCGGCCATAACATATTGGCCCAAGTTACTCAGGTCTTTACTCCTGCATCCATGTTAAGTTTGAGAACTTATTGTTCGCTTACCATCTAATCTACCCAGACAAGTACCTTTGTTAAGAGAATAATCAAATGTTATTTGCTTCACCTGCGAGGGGTCATAATGTTTTGGCTCATCAGTGTATAACATTTAATCCCTATTGACACAGATATTTATTATTATAGTACAGCTGGTCTTAGGCTTTGCAGTTAGACTAAAAACATATTAATTTGAAGCTTTGAAGTAGGGCATTACATTCTGAGGTAGAACTCCTGGGGCTTTTTGGGGATTCATTTGCCGTTTTATGACTTAGATGCGCTTCAGGTTCACTTTACGATGTATTAACAGAATTATATTTATACTTAGCAGATTTTAGCGTTTCATTAAATAACATAATTCTTCCAGGTTAAAAGGCAGCAAAGCATCCCCAGAATATCACTCCAAACTACCACCAGATCTGGCCTTGTTTGATACCCGTTCATCCCCAATCATTTTGACTGGAGTTGATTGCAGGACTGACATTAAGAAACTTTTTGAACACAAAAAGAAGCCCAACTTGGTGTAAGGCCCAGAAAACCCAAACCAACTGGTAAACGTGTGATACGTAATGCTGTGGGCAGCCATCTCTTGGGAGTCATTGGGTCCAATAATGGCTCTGAAATTGGCCCTATTAGCAAAGGAGCAATGTCATTTTACAGGAGCAGGTGAACCCTAGGGTGGTAAAATGTTTTGCTCATGATGTTCTAATATAGCAAGATGATACTGCCCCCATAGACGCTGCAAGAATGGTTTTGTGAGTACCAGGATTAAGTCACTCCTTCCATGGCCTTCTCAATCACCAGATCTGAAAATCATTGAACATGTATAGGAAGTTCTGAAGTACAGATGTTGAAGTAGATTTCCTTCTTCATCATCCCTACAATAATTTTCTTCTTTAAGAATGGTGCAACATCCCACTGCAGTTCAGGATGTGATTGACAGCATTCCAAGAAGATCTGTTCTCAAGGGAAAGTGTGGCCCTACTCCTTATTAGGTCCTAGACATTAATTTATTGTTAGTCGTTTGCATTATTCTGTATACATTTCACCCAGTGCACAAATGTTTGGGTCGAATTATCTTGTTGAAGAAAAATCTGGCACCATATATAATTAGTCACCCCGACTAATACGAACTAAGTATTTACGTAGAGGTTTCTAATAATAGAAGCTGATGGCACAGTTCCAGACAAACATGTTGAGTTTCTTACCTTATCTTTGATCTGCCAAGAGAAGGTTCCGTTTGGGTACTGCCTTCGCTCCCATCGTAGTTCCACCAATCCCCGAGACTGCAGCAGGCTCCCACACACATCCCTCATGGTCCGTGAAACCACAGACAGCTGGCATAAACTGAAACCGTCCAGAAATCGAGCCACATGCTGCAGCACCTCAAAGGGAAGCCGACTTAACTGGTCTGCTTGGGTCTCTCCCAGCGCTTCCCCTTCGACAGGGCGTGGCTGCACCCCGAACGACCTAAGGTTCCGATCGTGGATTACCTTTGACCCCTGAGTTGAAGGGCAGAACCGACGCTGGGAGTAGGTGCAGCCATAATAGGCCAAAGGACAGCGGTGCTCCATCCAGCCGTTGAGGCCAGCGTGGATGTCCTCGTGGACGTTCTTGAAGTGGGAGGAGTACTCATCTCTGCGAAACAGCTGGCCACAGACAAAGGAAAACATTTGCTGAAGACGATTGCAAGGCATGCTCCGGATCTGTGGGACCTCCTCCAGAACTAGGTCCAAGCGAAGGGTGCGGAAGGGACTGGGGTAGGAGAGTTGTGCCGCGTGGTCGCAGGCAGCCGCCGAAGCCACATCGCCAACCCTTGTGCTAGTCACCAGGATGGCTGCCGGGAAGGTGAAGGTCTGTGTGCCAAAGTCCACGTGGAAGCCATCCACATAGGTGGTGTCGGAGATCCTGCGACACTTGCGAGACTCTTCCAAGCAGAAGAGGAGGGCTGCGGTGATCAAGTCTATCTCCCCAAGGCCCATGGGATCCTCCTCCTGCTCCAAGTCTGACGTATCCACCGATTTGTCCACCATTTTGGGTCTAAACCTAACACGGACTCTCCGCCCATTGGACAGAGCAAATTGGCCCAGGCCGCTAAGCAACTGGTGGTTGGGGAAATCTCTCTGCAGTCCTCGATCCTCTAGGACTACGTGACTGGCCTTGTGGGTGATACCCTGATGGATATGGAGCGGCGGTGCAAGCGGAGGCGCTAGGTGTTGCTGAGGCTGTTGTGATTGATTACCAGTGGGCCCGCGAGGAACTGGCGGAGGACTTAAGTCATCTAGCACCTTGACAGGGCAGGTTACTTCATTGGAACACCAGCTGGTACCAGGTTGCTGCTGGTCAATGGAATCTGAACCAAAGGCCTGCTCCCCTGGCCTCTTATGGGAGCTTTTCCCAATCAAACCATTAAATAAGCTCTGTTCACCCATTCCCTCAACACTCATCAAGGACCAACTTGAAAGCTCCATCTGCGTGTTGACACGAGAAACTCCTTCAATTGTAGCATCACTGTCAGTTCCACTGACAACACTGAGCTCAGCGCACGATGACCCTATCTTGGCCCGTTTCATCTCAACATTTCTTGAGCCTAGCGCTTCTGATTGGTTGGAGTTGCAGTTAGACTTCATCTGTGGGTGAGAGGGGACTCCACTGATTGGGTCTGTGTATTTGACCGTGTTGCCAAGGTCACCCAGGGCTGTGACCAGGCTCTTTCTAAGTTGGACCGTAGCCTGGTGGAGTTGATGCAGCTGACCAAAGCACTCCTTTACACCCGCACCCTCAGCTTCAAGGCCTTTGACTTCCACAATGTTTTGGAGCAGGGGCTCATCGTTCCTGTCACTGAAGCTCTCTCTATCCTGATACTCCGGCAGTGCTCCTCCATTGATTTTAATGCGTCTCTCTGCGCTGTTGTCCGAGCTGGTTTTGGCACTGCTGAGGACATCCAATGCTGCCGCAAGGCTCCTTGCCGTCTCCACTGTGGCCTCATACAGCTTGCTATAACGTTCTTCATTCAAACCATTTATTCCTTTAGCAATTTTATCCTTTGTTAAGACCAGTGGACATGACTGTGCGGTCAGCAGCGCCGGAGGGGGGGAGGCCAGCAGCGCCGGAGGGGGGGAGGCCAGCAGCGCCGGAGGGGGGGAGGACAGCAGGGCCGGAGGGGGGGAGGACAGCAGGGCCGGAGGGGGGGAGGCCAGCAGCACTGGCGGCGAAGTTGACCGGGGTGGAAACTCTGTCTGCAACGGCTGAGAAGTGCCAGCTACAGGATCATTGACCACCACCTCACTGTCTGCCGCAGCAACAGGTAGCGGTCTCTCAACCGTGGGTGCCATGGCAACTACCTTGAGGGATTCGATCAGCGTGTGCTGGTCTTGCAAAGCCAGTGCCATGTCCAGCTGCTCTGTCTCCTCGACCCCCCAGCTCAGGCTCTCGTAAGACGTGTAGTCCAGACAGCTGATTGGCCACCTGTTCCACTCCATAGTGCAGCACACCACGCCAGCCGGGCACACCTCCAGGTGCGCGTGCATTCGATTCCGCACCAGGGTGGCTGGGCAACCAAACCCACTGTTCAGACAAGGGACCCTCTCCAGGGGGCAGAGAAGGCGGTGCTCAGAACCTTTGCAGGCATGGAAAACAGCGCCGCACACCAGGGGGCAGGTGAGCAGGTCACAGGAGACCCCAGGTTCAGGCCGAGTAATGCACCTCTGACTCAGGCAGGTCAAACAGTGAGTATGCTGCTCCATCTGTAAGTGCTTAGGGAGTTTTGTAGTGTTGAAAGTTGGTATTGGGAGGGTTCACAGCTCTGTGAGAAAAAAATAATATTTCAAGTTATTTAAGCAGTAAGTCCAGTATATGACCAATATTTTGAGGCAAATGAATTGCCTGGAACCTCACAATAACACATTATCTTCACAAGAAGAAATATGTATTACAATTCATAAAATGTTGGTCTGTATTGAGATTCAATACTAGAATTTTATTGCAATTCTATGTTCCAAACATTTTTCACCATATCTCTGCTGCTTAGGGACAATCAACATCCACAATTGTAAAATATATTGTAAAAGACAATATTACTATACAAAACTGTATCCAGATGTTCACCCCATAAGTAATATTTCTGCAGAGGGGCTGAAAAAAGACCTTAACCTTAATTCAGCACGAATTCCTGCAGTGTATTTATGTTGTAATAGGATGTGTCCTAACAGCTACTACAAATGAGCATGGCAAATCTGCTGTGAAATTGGTACAGCATCAATAACTAGTTAGAATAAACTGTCTACAAACGTAAATAGAACAATCAAGAGTTGTTTAATAATACGCCTTCTTCAGCCAATCAGCATCCAGAACCCAATCTACCCTTTAGGAGTTTTGAATCAACTAGCAACAGTGTAAGCAAGAATTATTGGTTTTATGTAGCTAGGTTGGCTAAAGTGTGAGCTAGATTAGCGATGTCAAGTCAATGTAATATCATTAAATAGCACAACAAAACCTGCTACATAGCTACTTAGCCGTTGACATTGGCTAAACCATTTATGTCAAAAAAGAATAACAAACTCGCAAGCAAGTTTCCAAGTCACAGCTTAACAAAGCAAACTAATACATTAAGGAATCCAACTGAGGGACTGATGTCATTTACTGATTAAAATCATGTTGAGATTCGTTGTACCGATTAAGACAACTCGTAATCGTACATACTGTAGACCGCGTCGCAGAGAGAGTGACGAAATATCCACAAACTTTTTCAGCTGTCCCAATCACGAACAACGTCTATTCCTTAACACTTACGATGGGGTTAATTCGATTGTTCCAAATCCACGAGTACAAATACCTAATGCAGCTACTTACTATTTAGATGGTGTTAACGACATTAACTACATATAGTCTGTCTTTCAACCAACCTCCCTTTGCATTGTTTGCTGCTGGTCCAAAACTGAGAGATGATCCAAGAAGAGATGTGAGTTGAGTTCCCATTGGACAATGGCTGTCATGTGGGTCACAGTACCTGCCTTCTTCTTGATGTGTAGACTCCGACGTTTCTTAAAAGGGGACTTATTTTATCGCTTACTCACTTTACTATGTTCATGTGTTCCTAACATGTTTATTAGGAAGTAATTCAAACTCATTATAACTATTTTGATAGTTGCGTAGACGCTAGTTGATGTCGTCATCACGCAGCAGTCAAAAGTGAACCGTCAATATCCGATTCAGGAACAGGCAAGTCTTTTGCTTCGGGTTCCTTAAATAGTATTGCAGAATTAATAATAATGAATATATAAACAGAACCTACTTGAAATACATTCCGTTAGTAGAATGTTGTAAAAGAAAAACAAGTCCACACCAAATAATGCACTCTGTCGTGAGAATAGAATAGTCACTCCCTTTAACTTTACGTAAATTAGCTATTCAATTCAGCAAAGCCAAAAAGCACCACAATGGCAGAGACAACTACACATAATTGCTCAGATGTTGCAAATGTTTGTTATTGCTAAAGAGATATTAAATCTTGGGAGTCTTGAAAAGTATTCGAAATTGTTGTTAATTATTTATTTAGTAGATATTAGTAGATACGTCAAACGTCCACAGTCAAAGGGGAGACCTATGGGAAGCTGTGTTGTTTGTTTAGGGAACATATATTTCTTCCCTCCGACCTAGTATGTTGAACTCCTAGATGTGACCTAGACTTCCACATTGTCAAGTAAAAACGCATACAAGACACAGTATACCTGTAAAGTATGACAAGGGCAAATGTCCACTTATGGCTTGTTTAACGTTTTAGCAGATACAATACCCTCCAGTGTCATCTACAAAGGGTCATACCGAACATTGAAATGATTCGTCTTACCCAACCTTGATGAGGAAATGTAGACACATTTCGTTTTTAATAGGTCATTTTCCTATTGGCCGAGAAAGACTATCAGCATGTCCTGATTGACAAAGAAAGCATCTGCTTGACATGATCAATCAAGCATACAGGAACATATTCTTCCGCATCTTCCAATCCTTCAACTTTCCAGCTGTCTTGCAGACAGTAACCATGGAGTTCTTTAGGTTTTTGAATGCTGTGTTTTTCAAGAATGCGTCATCTTTCCCCCCATTTGGGTGAATGTCAATACATGTCTGCCACAGTTTATAGCAGACATATGTTGTTTTTTAGTCTGAGGAAAGAATGGGTTTCAGAGGACAGGTATTGTTTTCTTTTACCCCAGTGGAATAAATTAAGAGTTCTATGTTGGATCCAACATTGACAATGCCACAGACTGCATTGAGGTGAGGAAACAGAATTGCAATGATAATATATATTTGATGAGTTTTGACAAGGAGCTTATTAAGACAAATGGGTCATTTTGGCAGTAGTTTTAAATGTTCTCCACAATTATTTTCCAGACAGTAATATGGTTAAAAAAGAAAGAAATGCAGACCTCTGGAATGGCCCAGTCAAAGCCGGAATCTTAATCCTGTTGAGATGTTGTTGGGTTGATTTGAAACAGGCCGTGCATGCAAGAAACCCTCAAACATCACACAGCTGAAAGAAATCTGAATGGAAGAGTAGGAAAAACGTGCTCCTAGTCGATGTCAGAGACTGGTAGACAGTTATAGGAATCGTCTTATTGAGGTTATTTCAGCCAAAGAAGGCAATACCAGCTATTAGGGCATAGGGTGTCCTAACCTTATCCTCTGTAGGAAATGGCATCTTTGTAAATATTTTGTTAAATAAATTATATCATGGTTAAAATGTCATTGTTTTTTGTTCAATTACATCACCTTTATCTTTAGATATGGTTTGAAAGAAATCCAATATTGATGTGTCCAAATCTTTTTTTTTTTTTGCCAAAATCCCAGTCTGTATTTTTACAGCAAAAGAGTAAAATTGTGGTGATTCATCAACCCACATACAGGTATTTAAAAAAGTAACAAGGTATAGATGGTAAAAATAAACCCGGTTGTTCAATATTCATGTGATGAGGGGCGTGGTTGGACTGGTCAGCGTTAAGGAGGGCTGAGTGAAGGCAGGGAACCAGTGCAGGGCATTTTCCAGCGGCAGCTTAACGCGGCCATCTTGTAAGCGGCTGTTTTGTTGCTGAAATAAAAACGTTATACAGTGTTGGGAGTTACAGTGCATCCAGAAAGTATTCACAGAGCTTCACTTGTTCCAAATGTTATGTTACAGCCATATTCCAAAATGGATTACATTAATTTTTTCCCTCAAAATTCTACACATAATACCCCATAATGACAATGATAACAACTTCTTCTTTTTAAATGTTTGTCCATAAGTATTCTCAGCCTTTGCCATGACACTCAAAATTGAGCTCAGGTGCATCATGTTTCCACTGATCATCCTTGAGATGTTTCTACAACTTGATTGGATTCCACCTGTGTACATTCAGTTAATTGGCTATGATTTGGAAATCTCACCTGTCTATATAAGTTCCCACAGTTGACAGTGCATGTCAGAGCACAAACCAAGCCATGAAGTCCAAAGAATTGTCTATGGACCTCCGAGACAGTATTGTTTTGAGGCACAAATTTGGGGAAGGGTACAGAAAAAGTTCTGCAGCATTGAATGTCCCTATGAGCACAGTGGCCTCCATCACCTGCAAATGGAAGAAGTTTGGAATCCCCAGGACTCTTTCTAGAGTTGCCTGCCTGGCCAAACTGAGGGATCGGGGGAGAAGGGCCTTAGTCAGGGAGGTGACCAAGAACCCGATGGTCATTCTGACAGAGTCTAGCGTCATGTCTGAGGAAACCAGGCACCGCTCATCACCTGGTCATCACCGCTCATCACCTGAATTCATTATGAAATATGGCAGTAACATGATAACATGTGGAAAAAGTGAAGCGCTGTGAATACGTTTTGATGCAGTGTAGGTGAGGAAGAATAGATAGGAAGGCCTCACTCTTCCACTCGAGTATCCAAGGTGAATATTGGTGGTGGGAGCATCATGCTATGGGGATGTTCCTTCACAGTGGGGACTGAGCGACTGGTCTGGACTGTGGGATGTATAAATTGAAAATAAAAGACAGAGCTTGAGTGCATCTGCAATGGTTAGGGTCAGAATAGGAGAAATCCATGTGTGCCAAGCTGGTAGAGGCATACTGAAGTTTTGATACTGTTATGGCTACATTCAATATTTTTGTTTTAATAAAAAAACATGTATTCAATTAATTGGTCATATGTTCGAAAATCTTTGTTGTCTTCCTGTCATTATGTAGAGAGTTTTGATTGATGCCAATAGATTGTATTCATTATAAATTAAGTGTATAAGAGAACAAAATCTGGAGAAAGGCACTTAATAACCTTTGTTCCCTAAGGGAGAGAATGAGGTGAAACCCCTTTTTTCCCCACACCATTTGAGTCAACCCAAAATCAGTTAGGCATATTTATAGCACATGAGCTGGCCATTTATTGCACAGGAGGTATACATAGCACCAGGGCCTCCCAACTTTGCTCCTCATGTTCGTCAGCAGGTGCATGTTTCCCCTCATTGCCCACGTTTTCTTCCCTCGGGGAACAGCAATTGTATACATGAGCACAGGTTTTCGATTGTTGATTATTAAGATGGTGCGGGAAGTTACAGGTTTGATGTAATATCCCTTTAAACATGTTGTACCCAAAGTTTCATCGGTCTTATTAGGATGTTATCAACCAGAAGGTGAAATGAATTATTTCATTATGATGAAGTTTCTTTTTCATATACATAAAAAAAATAATATGCAATGGTCTCATATTGGGTGACATGATAAAGAATTCTGAATATTAATAAAACATCCTAAGGCTAAAAGCAGCTCCCAACTTCCTAATTTTAGGACTTTTAGGAATGTAAGCATTTTAGTGCTAAACCTCGCTCCTAAATCTATAAAACATTTGGGGTAAAAGGATTCCTAAATCACTAAGACCAAGTAACAAACAATTCTAAAAGGGCTGCTGCTGGAAATCCGCCTCGACTTCATGGCCATAGCTCCAGTAAGTTATAGATGGGACACATAAGGTTATAGATGGGACACATAAGGTTATAGATGGGACACGTAAGGGTATAGATGGGACACGTAAGGGTATAGATGGGACACATAAGGGTATAGATGGGAAACATAAGGTTATAGATGGGACACAAGGTTATAGATGGAACACATAGGCTATAGATGGGACACACATAAGTTAAAGATGGGACACATAAGGTTATAGATGGGACACATAAGTTAAAGATGGGACACATAGGCTATAGATGGGACACCCAAGTTAAATATGGGAAATATAAGGTTATAGATAGGACACACAAGGCTATTGATGGGACACATAATTGCACAAATTACTCTATCATTAAAAGATGAACACACATTTCTTTATGTGTTGCCAGACATGTAAGAGGCTTACAATTAGCTGAGCATATCTTGACTAGTCGGTATACACTTTTTGGTGCAGTCAGTGACAAATAAACCCTTAATTTCAATATGGCAACAGGACATATCCTTACATTATTGCTATAATAAATCCACTGACAGAGACCCCTACCCTATCAGCCAATCACTGTGGGCATAGTTCATGGAATGTCACCTGTCAATGTCATCTGTTTTGGTGCAACACTTCTACATGAAACGCAACATCATCCATAGCAACTGGGTCAACCCACCCTTTCTCTAACCTAAATACTTCTCTCCATTCCATGGTACCTGTGACGTGTTGCAAGGAGGGACCAAAACGCAGGCAGGCAGTACTCGACAGGTTTTTATTTAGCCTATCTAGACACGGTAAGTGAAATCTCCAACTTCCGTTCTTAGTAGCCAAAAGGCATACGCAAAGGTGACAGAGTCACCGTTTCTCTCTAAAGCACAAGCGTGCTGACACTGACACAACGACAATAACGAACACAGAGACAAGACACACGAGGGACTATATGCACAGGTAATGAGCGCCAGCTGTAAGGAATCAGGGAGGGATGCGTTCACAGGACATGGGGAACAGGACCAACATGAACGATGGTGCCTAGAAGGCCGGCGACGTCGAACGCCGGGGGGCTACGCGGACAGGGGAGTGGCCGCCAGTAGGCGGAGACGTGACAGTACCTAAGTCTTAGCAGCTGAGTGAATAGGATACTCCTAACTAGGAACATTTAGTGCTGTTTATTGGTAAGATGTTTGGTGAATACTATCCGTTTCCTAGTCCTTTTGGTGCACAACATGTTCTTGCAACAATCTTTAAATAAAGCTTCACACACTGAAACACTATATTTAATTCATTGATTTACAATGAGTCAAATTCATTACATGCTTATCAGCTAATAGGCCCAGGACCGATGTGAATGTGATCATTAATCACGTTCACTCCAAACTTATTTAGAGTGGTTATGCTTTAAAACTATATATAAATTGTGTATTATTAACCCTCCAAACTCACTTAATAGAACAAGTTATAACAGAGATATCAGCACAATATCAGAAAACTAGCTATGATACCAGAGAACGTGTGTGCCTGGCTGCCACTACATCATGATAGCTAATGCGGCTCACCTCTCAAGTCTTTAGTTGTTGCGGTGAAGAAACGGGTTAAGAGCAATGTTCCTGCATTGTCCCGATGCTTTCCATCTCCTTGTTTGTAAACCTGATTTACGTTGTGAGAACATTCTGTCACATTGAGGCACACTGCATAATACTTGGGAATTGGGATCCAGAAGTTGGACCAGAACATTTATTAGAGTGTGTGTGGGGGTGGGGGGGGGTACCGACTTCCAACGATTTGATTTACTAAACATTTTTCCGCTAATATGTTCCGCGGAAAAGTCACAAGTGTATTGCTTCGGTTTCAAATATTGATTTGATAATCAAATAATTACTATAGACATATGAAAACCCACACAGCAATGGGCCCCCTCCAAGCCATGGTGTCACGTCTCCACCTAGCGGTGGCCGCTCCCCTGGTCGCGCAGCCCCCCGGCGTTCGACGTCGCCGGCCTTCTAGGCACCACTGTCCCTGTTTGTCTTGTTTCCCATGTCCTGTGAACGCATCCCTCCCTGATTCCCGGCAGCTGTTGCCTGTTGCCTGTGTATTTTATCCCTCCTGTGTCTTGTCTCTGCGTTCGTTATTGTCTACATTGTTATGTGTTCTGCACGAATGTGCTACGAGTACATGTACTCCAACCTGCTTTCCTTGAAAGAACATTGAACTGTGCCAAGAGCCAGTACCGTAGGAAATAAAAACCTATCGAACCAAACCTACCTGCATTTTGATCCAGTCCTTCTACGAACCGTA
>JACXGK010009633.1:0-19582 GCA_016801125.1 Novumbra hubbsi
GTCAGTATACAATAGCCCATGCTCTCCTACAGACAGAGGTTGGTTTTAACTTATGTCAGTATACAATAGCCCATGCTCTCCTAAAGACAGAAGCTCAAGTTTTACAGCTTTTTATGGTGATGTCAGTAATGATGATGTTGAAGATGATAATCAGGTGACTCACTATTTCCTGCTAACAGACATGCATTGACATCATTATTTCAGTATTGGCTTTAACGTTTTACTGATTGTCTTTCAGTTATGAGTAATTTGGTTTTGTCAAATATACTGGGATCTCACGGAAAAGTCGTGATCAAAATTGCAATCTTTCAGCTACTTGCCTTGACTAATGGTATGTTCATATGATGTCGGAGTGAGAGTGAACAAAATCAATAATGGCAGACCCCCTGGACAAATGCGTAACATTGAAACTATACGGAGGACTCTGGCAGAATGGAAGACTTTTTATAAAAAGAACAAATAAGTAAAAAAATTGGGACAAATAACAGACCAACATTACAAACAAGGAACCGAAACCCAACAATGACGAATAAGATACACCAGGAATTAGGATGTGATGAAAATAACAATACACAGTGTGGTCCTACAGAGGGAGGTCTGCCAGGACGTGACCATGTGTCCTATGGTATGCTAATGCATCTATGGTATGCTAATGCATCTATGGTATGCTAATGCGTCTATGATATGCTAATGCCATGATTTCGACAAGCTTTAACTATCTGTGTTGACTACTGTATAACCTAGCTAGCATCTTAAGCATATCTGAATGCTAGCTGACACGTAGTGCTGTAGTTTTTGTCAGTGACTGACATAACAGTATGGCCACAACACATTCAGACTTAAACATTATGTGGCATTTTTGTCACGTCAACACTTTTTCAAAAGCTTTTTGCAGAATCTAGTACACTCCGGTAGTGTTATTAGCATACTCTTGTATTGTCATTTGCGTAGTGTTCGTATTTTCTGTGAAAAAAGACTGCGTTTACATGTGATGTCCTTGTAGTAGAACCAACACAAAATGGAGCATAAAAGGAGTAGTGATCAAGCACTCTATCCGCACGGTGTTAGCAGCGTAAACAAGCCAAGTGCCCTCCCTGTGCCAGAATGATATAAACCATGTTGCCTTGGTTAACAGGCTGTGATTCATTTTGGAGGTGAACATGGGACTTCACCACAGCTTGATTTGCATGTAAAAAATGTAAACAGCATCATATTGAGTCCTGCTGATTCTAATTAGGGTAATAGTCATTAATAAAAACATGCAATCATTCATATGAATCTAGGTAATTGTTATTAATTTTGTCCCTCTCGTACACCAGTAGGAAGCGTCACAGCGGTGCATGCATATCAACATCTGTCTTCATTACCTTTGCTATCTCTCCCTTCCGCTCTATCCGTCTTCCTCTATCCCTCCTGTCTGTATCTCTTCTTTCTTCTCTTTCCCTCTCCTCCCTTATTATCCCCTTCTTTCCCTTCCTCTTTCTAATCCTTCGTTAGGTCTCTCTCCCTCCCCTCGTACCCCCCGCTGTGTATTAACTCTCCCATGGCCGGGGGGCAGTCATTGGTAGTGGACCCTGTGTAATGTCCCATCACCCACACCGACGGCTTACGTTTAGGTGGTTGCTATCGATGGAACCGAGAGCGCTCTCCTCTCTACGCGTGGCCCTGCACAGCGTTACCCGGGACATCAGTCAGGGATTCCCACTGGGAACGGGGGCGGGCCTGGAGGGATGCAGGGCAAGGCTGGAGGGATGCAGGGCGGGGCTGGAGGGAGGCAGGGCGGGGCTGGAGGGATGCAGGGGGTGTGTTTACAGAGACGTTCCGTATTGAAGGCCCCAGGTCCGGTGATCTGATAAAGCACCTGTCACCATGGAGCCACAAGGGGCGCTGGCTTCACGGGTTCAGGAGACAAGCTAGGATCGAAATGTGAACACAGAAATCTCCCAAGACGCGCATTATGATATGTTTAGCAACCACCCTTTTTAACGGATGCAGGCACGGCTTCTCCCCTCTGGACCAATGCTGCTCACACCAATATGACTGCTTCTCCACAGCGACGCATACAGAAGACATTTTGAGTTCACTAACGCGCCATATTCTTCCCACCCCTTACCATGGATTAGGATTGAAGGGAGAAGATTGCTCTGTGGCTTGGTACAAGTTTTTGCGCAGTGTTTTTTTTTTAAGGGGGAGACTGGGTGTAGTGAGGCGGTGACACAAGGTGTTTCGGCAGACAGATCTTAAGAGGTCCCCTGTCCTGTAGACTGATAACAGGTTCCGCCCCAGATGCTGAGGAAATGTCAACAGGTTAGACTCACTTAGAGACATACAGCTGGGCTGCTAGGAGTATTTGGAATTGGGAAAAATCCCGCTCCCGCGCTTTTACTCGACTCAGTAGTCAGTTTTATGTGTGTGTGCGGTGCACGCACGTGTGTAGCTGTTACCGTTAGTGTGTATTCCTCCGGCGCGTGTTTCCCCGTGCGTGTACCTTTGTGTGTGTATCCGTGGCGGATGCAACGCTATAGGCCCGGACAGATGTTGAGTGGTCTCCAGACACACTCGGCAGATTTAAGCAGTTCTCCCAGGCCTCTTCCAAGCACAGGGAGACAGGAAAATGCTCCGGGCCAGATACGTCGCTCAACTCTGCCAAAGAAAAGAATCTCACGGAGCCGGAAATGATCCTCATGCCGGCTGGTGTGTTGGCGGTGATCACTTTTCGCGGTTCGCAGCAAGGTTTGTAAAACCCATAAATATTCACTTAAGAGACGAAAATAGCACCTATTTACGAGTGCAAGCCAGTTGAAAACGAGGGTGTGATGGGGCGGGCATTAAAATTTAAGGTTGACCATCTGTAGACAAGGCACTGCTTAGGGTTTATTCCGTCAATGAAGGGAAATGGAGACGTCTCTCAGCACCTGTGGCTGTGGCATGGAGATTCTCTCTAGGGTTTCCCTTGAACCGCCCATCGGACTTGGTGTAAAATGATTTTGTTTTTGATGTTTGAGGCAGCATTTGAGAAAATATTTTAGTATTCGTTTCCACCTCTGAGACTGCTCTGATGTTCTGTCACACCAATGATCTCAGAGTGCTACTCCAAAAACACCTCCTCTCAGGCAGACCTTATGTGTGTGTGTTTTCGTTTGTGTTAATGTGTGTGTGTGTGTGTGTGGGGGGGGGTTGTGAGTAGCAGCTGCCATGGATGTTCCCTAAGTCGAACAGACAGCGCTGAGTGGGATGTTTATCGCAGTGATTTATACCATTTAACACATTGCAAATGAGGAGTTGTATTATTCACACTAATCCAATTACCTGTATCTTTTCCATATGTCTACTTGCTTAATGTCACGAGGCTCATCCACCCACCACTGGCGACTTAATTGGCATTTATCCTCTAAAGGCTTGTAAGTCATTTTACTAAATCGGAAGGTTTAAGACAGTAGATTTGCCCTGCATTCACCACAACTGCTACAGCAATTGGCAAAAGCATGGCTCTTGCAGTGCCAGAGTTGTGAGTTTGATTCCCCCTGAGGATGTGCACGACAATGTATTGACTCACAACTGTAGTCCGCCCTGAATAAGTGTTTACTGCGTCACTTAACTGCAAATGAATGAGCAGCTGTGTTAGCATCCCTAAGATAAGGCATGTTGATCATGAGAACCAGGACCGCCAACTCAGAGATAGGCTCCAAGGTTCTTCCTTCAAATAAATCCCAGTGGGTAAGAGGGTGACCACCCGTTCTTTTTAGCCTCTTAACACACATTGAGATGGGCAGCCACCTCTCTCCCACCTCTGAGAATAGACGGTCCGGTTACAATAATGGTTGTCCATAGCAACTTGGTGACAACTGCTGATGCAAACAAAAGCACTTTATGAAACTGGCTCTGTTGTTCTTCTGTTCTTGTCTTCTGACATCCACCACTTTATGAAACTGGTTCTGTTGTTCTTCCGTCCTGTCTTCTGACATCCACCACTTTATGAATTTCCTGTAGCATCCCGAGAGCAGACATACTGACGGACGGACTTACCAACCGATTGACTCAAATGGATTGGCCGTAATGGCAGCCGGTGCAGCCTGTATAACGTTACCACGGATACAGTAAAAGAGCAGAGGAGCGAAGTACCGCTGTGCCTGAAAAAGTGATTGCCAGGCCTCGGCGATGATTGATTTTACACTGACGTGTGGCTTTGGAGTTGGATTGTTACACCATGGTAGGAAAATGACTATTGCACTGGATGACTGACTGCAATAGGATTTCGGAAACGGGACACCGTTTTTTTGTCAAAAGCATACTGTGTATTGACAATGTGAGCAGGTGTGATTAATTAGAATCCGTCTTTCGAAAATCGCGAAAATGCTTAATCTGAGAAAAACAATTAGGATGGGGTGGGTGCTAACAGCTGATGCCTGATGTGAAAAGGACAATGCGTTTCCTTTCTCAGTTGTGTGGTTAAAACTGAGACAAGAGAAGATGGAGCCATATACCACAACAGAGTATATTGCTTTTCATTGAGCAGAAAATGTATTCCAGTCTGGGAATTTTCCAAGAGCTCAGCGGCAATGCACTAACAAGATGGCAGAGGGGGCATCGAGCAGTCTCCAGCAGTCTCTCTCCCAGCACTCGCTCTCTCTCTCTCTGGCATCAGTCAGGCTCCCGTGGTTGAGGTATTTTTAAATGCAATTTTGTCTATTCAAATTGAACAATGAAAGATTGTTTTCATTAGCGGCTGACAATAACGTGGATATTTAAACAGATGACTGGCTTTCAATTTCATCTTCCTGTCTCAGATGTGCTGTGCTTCACCACGGGCCTGCCACGAAGAGGCCGAACCAGCGCCAATCATGTTTTATCTAGTGGTAATGCACGTTAGTCAGAGGCGTAATTTAAGCGTTTCTTTTCCAACGACGTGTTTAATTGGTCTCATCAGCGTTATTAACACTATTAGTTCGATTCTCAGTCAGAAACAGTAGCATATGGAGATTCCTTTCAAGCGTTTAACATGCCATTTCTTGAAAATACACTCCTGGAGAATGTATGCATCAGTTAAAGTCGAGTACACATGTCCACGGCATTATGGCATCGCATGGCACACACTTCTGAAATGGAGGCCATGAACAGGGTTAGTCAATGAGGAGGCATACTTTTGATGAAATAACTGTCGGGTTATAGTTCTACTGGTCAGTCTAAAGGATTATCATAGCATAGAAAAGGGTATTTGGATGGATTAAAACAGACAGTTAATGGGCATAGAGCAGACTGACCCTTTCTTTTTTTTCCAGGAGATTGCACAGAATGTCATAACACGAAGAAACTAAACTGAAGTTGAACCTCGGAGGCTGAGGAAGACACAGATTAAACCTCTTGAATATCTTTGCTGTTCTATGCACAGTCCACCTAATTCATGCTGTTCAACCTATATTTAGCAGAAGGATATATATCATGAGTGCATGGCTAATTAGAATATTGGCCGTCACCGCTGTCTTCCAGCGGAATCTCTTCAGCCTGATTCTCCAAGCTTTCCTGGCACTCGCAACAGACTCCTTGTTGAGAAGGAGATCTGAGGAGAGTTGTGCGGCAATTATTCTCGGATGGATTTAATTTTATACCCACTCGTTTTCTGGGAACAGGGAGGCATGGTCAACACTGTGTTGCTTCATTAATGCATAAGACGTCACCCTCGTCAGAGCCTGCAGCGCGAATGACTATCACCAGAGGTCATTAGTCGAAACCAATATAATTTAACATCTAATTGTCCGACAATGTGCCGTCTGCCCCTGGCTAACTAGCCTTTATTCTTGCTGCAACCTCCACTGACATACTGCTGACATACTGCTGTATTGCTCACTGTCATACTAACATACCAAAATAATACCATTAACAGGGATGTTAGCTTAACATCAAGGCTGTGATACTACCAACACCATGCTTGCAACACACGGACATTACAAGTACACACAAGCGGAAGGCCGGCACCAATAAGAGACAAAAAGGAACTGTAGATACTGGCCGCTGTGTTTGGGGCAGATGCACTGTGTGTGAGCTCAGGGCTCTTGAAAACGTGATAGCCCTAGATCGGTCTATTATAAACAGCACATCCATCATATTTGGCAGTAGCCTGTGTCAGGGCAGGCAATGCGGAGGGGAAGGGGCTGTACAGGGAACATTAAAACCCATCCCGGGTCCCGGAGGAGCGGGTATTTTGTCCTACATGAGGGGATAATCAGCAAGGGCAAGAGTAGGAGGGTTTTCTGACTAGCCAAGAGGCGGCTGTGTCATTTCCCTGCCAGATACATCACAGACTTAAGGGGCTGGGCTGGACTATGTTGTGTTTATGGGGGCACTGTGAGGCCAGGGGTGGAGGAAGGGGTGGCTGTGCGGGGACATGAGTGACAGGTGTGTGCCGGGGCTTATTCTAGGGGAATATCTCCAAAGCCTGGGTAAACAGCGCTGCATTAGAGGAACTGGAACGGATGAGCAGCGGAAGCCAGGTCCACCCCCCCACCCCTACTCCGCGCTCCATAATCTCCCGGCAGTATAGTCCTGCACCACACTTTTAATTTGGTTTTGGCAGAAATGGGCAAGCTGTCTGGTTTCAGGGAGTAGGGTCATTATATTCACCAGCAGACAGGACCCATCAGAGAAGTACTCTTTATCTCTCCCTACCTCTCTCCACTAACTACTAGGCACACAATTTCACCGTCCGACTGAACTGCTGGCTGGACTGAAGGGGTGTGGATGGGTCTCAAAGGCACCAGAAGTCAGCCAGACTCTGTGTGTAGAAGTCCACTGGAGACAACCTCACCACCCCTCTCTGAAACGGTACTGATCTGATTTGGGTGAATGAGCAGTTCTCGTGCGGTATGACTTCTATAATCCGACTGATAGAGTGAGGGGTCTGTCTTTTTATGGTGAAATCCCATCCACTCATTTGATTAGTCCGTACATTGAGGGGCTTAGTGATGCACAGGGGCCAGACCGAGCTACATACGCCTGGCTTTTTCCGCCCAGTACCGAGGTTCATTTGGCTTCCGTAATGTTTGTGAGGGCTGTAGTACTGTTCAAGTCTTTATGGGGCCGCCTCTCTGCCCTCGACGCCAGCGTGCCCATTAATGTCTCTCTAAGTTGGCTGTAGTGCACCCAGCTGGGGGGGGTTGGGGTGGGAGGACACTAAATTTGTCCTCTTGACTTGTATAGATTGTTCTTGCAATTATTTGAGGACCTTTCCCTGAGTAAATCAATACAAATGTAACCAACCTAGATTGCTTGACACCACTTGACGGATGGCTCTCGTCCATTTTCCTCTCTCTCTCTTTTCTCTTGCTGTCTTTCTCTCCCTCCCCATCTCCCTTTCAAGACTGCTGATGAACAGACTTGATTCCCTTTAGTAGGTCCACTAGGTAAAACGCCCACCATTATGAGAGATCATATATTCCCAATTTGTAACAGAATTATTTATAGTGGACCGCATGGCGTAGTGGAAATGGCCCTAGTTCACTATCCGCCCTGTGTTTTCATAAGCCGTGGGTCTACTAAACGTCAAAGGAGTGTGGCAGTTGCTTGATTTTACTGAGCCTTGATGCGGTCCGCTTTACGGTTAGATGGGCTGGACTCTCCTTTGTGCTTTCTGGATGGTTCTTTCTTAAATCATCAAGGCTTGTCTCTTTGTAACACTGTGCAGTGAAAACTGATTGTTCGTTTTGTGTAATGGGAATAACATTGCAATCCTTTAATGTCATATCTAACTCCCCAATGTATGGTAAATACCGTTCCAATCTCACAGACCGACAATATGTGCTGACAATGCCGTCATACCTCATCAGAGCCAAGATAAGCTTTTCCAACCTACCGCCTTAATGTACATTTGTGTTTACCTTAAAGTCCCAGTACAGTCAAAAGCATTTACATTTTAGTCATTTAGCTAATGCTTCTATCCAGAACAATTTACCAACATTATGAATTGCATACATGGTGCTTTGCAGTTATAACGTTTGTGTTTGCTGAGACACAATTGTTTTGTTTGTAGCATTTCTACACTGAGGCCAAAATAACACAGTAGAATTGTGCACGTATTATAACAAATTATTTGTGTGATTGTTACTTGGAAACAATTCCTGGAATTTCACCTTTTTCAATTGGGATGACACATTTAGACTACTATCACAAATGTGGCATGATTATATTAAAGCAATTAGCGTCCATTAGGTTAATATCATATTAGACTGTAAATATAAACAAAGTCCGAACACCAACACTCATCCAACTCTGCTTTTCAAGGACCAAGGGCGGGTCATGAAAATACATCATAGAAAAATATATATTTGTTTGTTATTTTCATGAAATAAACACACACAGCGATCCATCTCCCTCCACCACCATTGAAGCTTAGCGCTGTGCATTTTCTATTACTTAGTGTAATTGTGCGTGCTAATTATTTTCCCATTATGATTACTCAGCATGCTGGCGCTTATCAAAAATGTGTGTTTTTCTTCCAAAGTTGCCTATAAAATGTCAATTTTCCCTGAATCTAGACTTTTTCTGTGATAGTGACAAATGTTCCCGTAGGATTAGAAGAACACTGCCTCAGATGGCGTTCCTCCCTCCATCTCACCCCCCCTCATCCTCTGTCTTTCGCTCCCTCTCTCCCTCAACTCCTTCGCTCCCTCCATACCTTCCTCTCTCCCTGTGTCTCTCCCTTTTCCATTTGCTTTGTTCCTCTCTCAACTCCTGCCCCCCATTATCTCCCCCACTCTCACCCTAACTCCCACTCTCTCAGGTATGGCCACTGAGTTACCTCATTGTGGCTGGTTGAATCCGGTTACCTTTGGACAGGGCCCTGTAGTGGGGGGGGCTGGTTTCGGTAAGGAGAGAGAGCCCCCTCTCCCAGACATCACTCTCAGTACAAGACGGATCCCTCAGTTTGCTCAGAGGGCTCCTGCTGTTGACACACTGGCGAAATCCAATTGTGTTGCCGTGCGCTTCGCTACAGTGTGTTGCTGACCTAGTATACCGCCACTGCCCAGATGGCATCACACATAGTGACCGATGCCTTATAGGGCTGAAGTACAGAAATGCGTACACTGTTATCCTAATGGGATGGATTTTGCCGTTTTCCGGGTCTGGCGCGAACTTCATAGTTGACGCTTAGCCGTCAACACGCAGCTTCGCCCTGGAACACGGTCACAGACACTGCTGAGGTGGGGCGCTGGCCGCTCCTGGCTCCAGCCTGTATACCCTGGCTGTGTGCTGTGTGAGTTCCCAGGGCCAGGCGATTGGAGCGTGCCCCGGATTGATTTTCATTGCGAGACGTTCCGGCGTCTTTGCTTTATGATACGGCTCACATGTTTTCTCACTGCACACTGTTGTTTCCTTAAATATGTGCTTCACTTCGCAAATCATAGAAATGGCCTCATTCCGTGACAAGGCACATAGTAGCATTATGAAGCGGCGGACCGCTATATGGCCTCACCGGGGCCCTGAAGGGCTTTAACCCCGAGGTAAACAAAAGGAAACGGATTGAGGATTTAGTCAAATGCTGATGACAACCAGCGTAAGCCAATCACATCAAGGAGCAACAACGATTGACCCATAACATTCATTTGTCTGTCTTCTGGCCTACAAATGAAGACAGTTCCGCGTGGAGGGGAGTTAGAGGAGGTGGCTGGGCTGGGATTGCTCATTAGATGGGTAGGGAGGGATTTCCTTAATTAACCCTGTTGGTCTGGAACCCCTCAACGGCAAACAAGAAGATACATTTTAATTGTCTGTCTGTTTAACATTCACAGCAGCCCTCTGTGATAGAGAGAAGCCGGTTGCTTGATCTCTACACAGCCCCTCTAAATCAGTGTTATGTTGTCCACTGGCTGTTGGTTTCCCGCGAAGGGATCACTTCACTGGGCAGCAAACCCCAAACCTTAAACAAAAATATGTTTTGGGGAAAAAAAACGATGCTCCCTACCAATTTGTCTTACAGCAGAGTAGCGAGGATTGTTGCTCCTCTGCATTTAGTAAGGTAGTTGTGACAAATGCACTCGTGGTCAGAGTACATGGCCAGTAGCCAAAAGATCACCGGTTCGAATCCCTGACTCGACAAGGTGACAAAATATGCAGGCAAAAATGCAAATGGATGACGCTGTGTTCTACGGGAGGGCTTGGGTCAGCCAGGTGGGTTTTGAAGGCTTTCGAACACGTAGGTGAATGACATTGATCCAGGCCCATGCTAATTGTCATTCTGCGGGTGTTGAGAACAGCACTTGTATGCGCACACCTCCGGTACCTGGCTGTCAGCTCCATCCAGAGGTCTTTGAACTGCCTGGCTCCCAGGAGGCATCACAACAGGGTCTCAAGACCACGCCAGAGCTGTCCACCCTCTCAAAGAGTTGCTGCATAAATGAATATCTGAGCGTGTGTTCGGGCTCGCGCTTCCTTGTGTGTGTTGATGTGCTCCTGTCCGGTTGTACGCCGTTTTCCTGTGATCCAAATGATCGCCAAGTGGTGAAGTATGTGCAGTTAATCCTTCGCGGACACAAAACAGAACAGTCTGTTGTGAAGCCGGTGTCCCCCCCCATCCCGTACCACCGAGGTGATGGGTTCCTTCATACCTGCCTGTCCGTATCACCGGCTCACCTGGAAGGTTGGAGAGGGATGTCGGCAGTGCTATTAATCTGCATGCCCTTCACGTCAGGAGGGGCCTGAGTGTTAGGAGGAGCACACTGACGACAGGCCCACTCACTTTGATTAAGACTCTTGTTTCCTGCATATCACCGCCTGGTACAGTACAGGCGGGGTCACCGGGCTCTCTACAACATCTTCACTTCAGTCTCGTTGTTTATTGGCCAGGTACTGACCCAATACGAGACCTCCCTCTCTCAAAGCTCCACCCAGCAGCCCTCTGCCTCCTCGACACTGAAAATGTGTCCAGTGGAGCTGAGAAACTTCGCTACCCAATAGGCATCAGACGGGGTGAACTGTAAACCACCGCTTTCATCTTGGTGTTGTATGTGCCTGTGGAATGATTAAAGAGGGAGGCGGGAAGAGAAGGAACAGAGATTGGTCCCGTTTTAACAGCTTCAATGATTCCACACAGGGGGAGTATTGACTGGTATGCGCCTGGAGGTCAATCGAAGTTCACAAGGCAGGACAGTATTTATGACAATCTGTAAAAACACAAGCCTGGAAGTATTGGCTCGTATGTTGGGCTAGCTGTATTTTTACATCAGATTGATTGCTGCTATCTGGAATGTTCTGCATTTCTCGGCTAACCATCCTCCCACTGTTCCCCAGAGCTTCCGGGGTTTTTCAATTTGAGTTTAATTTGTAGTATAACCCCACATCTTTTTCCCTTTATAACTGAGCAACATTCACACATTTGTTAAAAGGCACCTTATATGAAATATGCCATTGAAATGGCAAGAAAGCTGTGCAACTCAGGTAAACGTTTGCTCCTTGAGAGCAGAAGATGCTTGGGCAGTCGGTCATGAATGGTTGCCGGAATTACTAAAGGTCGCCTGACCCTGTGTCAATATGTCTGTTTGGAGCATATTGCAGTTCACCAGGATTGAGCCTTCATGGAGAGGTATGTCCTCCCCCTGAGTTCCCTTGTTCCAGTTGACAGAGTATGCTTTTGATTTTCCCTCAAATAAATCAGGGAAACACATCCTCCGGATGTCTCTGAATCTATTACAGCATCTGTACTGCAGCTAGACGTGTCAACATCCAAGCTCTGCTTTTATGACACACATGTACTGCCGTCCCCAATGTGTAAAAGGTCATAAAAAAAGAACAATTCCAAGTCTGAAAACCTGCCTGGCTACTGTGCTATCTGGATGTAAAGACAATTAAACGAATATTTTGGAACTTCCCCACATGACCAAATACTATATTCTAAAGTAGAATTACTATATTAGAACAGGGAAGCACTATACCATTGAGGGAAAAAACGACAGTGTTTTTAATATCTATTTATTATGTTGCCTATGTAAGTAATAAGGTGTAAGCCGATGTACGACGGCTTTTAGCTGTTTTTTGGCACAATGCATTGCTTAGTGCCTGGACACAGCACACAGCCAGGGTATATTGGCAAAAACCCTGTGATGTTGTTTGGCTTTTACAAAAACAGTTACCAATGAAATTACAGCAATAAGAACTGGAATGTTGTCTTACCCATGGTATAGAGTTTCATATTCTATGGCTATTTAGGAATATAAAAAAATAAAGGGAACACGTTATCATCACAGTGATTATGTGATCACGGTGATGATGACTGAGTCAATTCAACTTCAGGGATATTAATGTGTCCAGTTAGTCAGGCCATAATGAATCAACATCACCTGATGTGGTACAAATCAAAGTGACAACAGGTGCACTGGAGTGGCAACAGCAAGACAACCCAAAAAAAGGGAACGTTTTGAAAGTGGTGACGGCAGACCAAGTGTCCTTGTCACCACTGGTAGCATGAGGTGATACCTGCAGACCATTCAGGTTGCGCAGGTAGTCCAGCTCAAGGATGGCTCATCCATACGTTTGCTGTGGTTTGCTGTGTCACCCAGTAGCAGACTGTCAGAAACACTCTGTGAAGGTGGCACCAGGGCCCAACGTTCTCCAGTGGGACGTGTGCCCTCAGCCCAGCACTGTGTAGCTCGATTGGCCTTCTCTTCGCAGGTGAGAGCAGGTTCACACTGAGCATATGTGACAGACGTGAAAGAATCTTGAGATGCTGTGGTGAACGTCACGCTGCCTGCAACATCCTCCAGCATGAGCCTCCTTTTTCTCGATATCCCAGCCACCCTGTACAAATCTCACATGTTTCTACCACCAAAGCATCCCTGGACCATCACATTGCCTACACCATGCTTGACAGATGGTGTCAAGCACTCCATTTGGTCTGCGTCTCGCGAATGTTCATTGTGATCCGAAAACCTCAAACTTAGATTGTTCTGTCCACAACACATTATTCCAAGTTTCTGCGTTATTTTAATCTTTAGGATTTCTTTTTATTGGCCAGTCTCAGATATGGCTATTTCTTTTCAACTCGGTCCAGAAGGCCAGCATCCCAGAGTCGTCTCCTGCATTCTTGATGTTGACACTGGTGTATTGTGGGTACTGTTTAACGAAGCTGCCAGTTGTGCAGCAGAGCCTCTTGAGATCTGGGGAATCTGGAGGCCGGGGCAACACCTTTAACTCTTCATCATGTTCACTTCCTGAACAATGTGTGCAGTGTAGCACTATCCTGCTGAAAAAGGCCACTGCCGTCAGGGAATACTGTTTCTATACTTCTGGTCTGCAGTGATGTTTAGGTAGTCGGCACGTGTCAAAGTGACATCCACGTGAATGCCCAGACTTAGGGTTTCCCAGCGGAACAATTGCCCTGAGCCTCACACTCCCTTCATCGTCTGGTCGTCATCCGCCAGGCAACTTTGTTCCACTGCTCAAAGGTTCAGTTCAGCTGCTTGTGTGCCCATTATAGGGGCTTTCGGTAGTGGACATGGGTTGTCATGGGTCTGCTACACAGCCCCAAAAGCACCAAGGTAGCACGCATGTGTGTTGGACCTTCATCCCATGACGATCATTAAAATGTTGTAACGTGATTCGCACCAGACGGTATAGCCTTCGTTGCACTTACCGTCTACCCAGACCTTGACAGGTGCTTGTTTTAGGAGATGATCAACCTTACTATCTTCACCTGTGAGTGGTCATTATGTTTTGGCTCATCAGTGTATGTATATTTATATAATAATAATTTAATATAGCACAGCTTACTACAGGTTGTTATTCTATAGTAAATTATATTATGTAAATTATATGATATTATGCATTATGTTATTGATGTATTGCGTTCAGAATGGTTTAGTAACAATCGGCCATTTCTAAATTACATTAGCCATTGCTACCATTCTGCGCTGTTTAATTTGTATTGTTTGAGTTCCTCCTGTAGCACGGGAGCCCTTTTCCACATCTTCCCGGTTTGTCTCCAACCACAACCAACTCAGCGAGGCTTCCGGTCCCAACAGGGATGATTGACCATGGTCCTACAGGGGTTGTATCTGTCCCTGTGCAGGAGGTGCTGGTACCCTGCTTGGTGTCGTCCTACTTAGCAGCAGCCTTGCGTTTTTCAAGGATATGCACACCTGATCTGACCAAATCATATCCACCTCGATGAAGGAAGCGGGCGGAAATACCCCTTCATCTGTAAACGAGCTAATCTTCAAGAGATAAAAGGCTCCGGTGCATAATTTAAAGCTATCTCTCTCAGAGAGACAGAGAGATGTAGAGAAAAGAAGACCGAGTGACAGGAGAGAGTGAGAGAAAGAACGACAGGAAAAAGGGTAGATGGAGGGAAAGAGAAAACGAGAGACAGAGCGGTGGAGAGTTAAAGAAAGAGTGCGAGATGAGAGGCAGGAAGTTTCAGCTCATTAATTTACTCAGCTAAGCTGCTACCCCCATCCCCAACCAACACCTCTGTTAGATCCTCCTCTCCCTTTCGGCAAAGTCATGGCAGTGCTCTGCTCCGGCCACAGACCCCTAGAGCCGCCCGTCTGGGAGCCGCCTGGGTGGGTATGAGTGCGTGTCTGTGTGGGTCTGTGTGCACACATGGATGTGTGAGTGCCGGTGTCTGAGTGTGGGTATGGTCTGCCCCTGTTCGGTGTGCCGCACCGCCTGTACACCCCGTGGCCTGTCTCGCGACCGCTTAACCTTATTCGACTTCATTGGAGAGGCAAATGCTAAATATATAGCCCCCTCCCAGTGGGGAAACCACCTCGTTTCAAGAGCTGTGCCCGGATCTCCCCTCACGAACCGTCCTCCGTGCCGTTCACTAAAACCGACGGGCGTGAGTCTCAAGTCCCCTTTTGTGGCGTGTGTTTGCAAACATGACCCTGTGCTAAATGATGCAGTAGAAGAAAAGGCGTTTGTGTTCCCTTGTTTCCAGCAAAACGGGATTAGTGTTATGAGGAGATAACACTCCAGTCAATGAGCCTCTTAGCTCGTTTCCTAAAATGCTGCAGTAAAATGAAGCTACCGTAGCTATCAAAATGCTCTGACACACGTGGTCTGCCGCGGCGCCTGTCCTGTGCTGTGGTCCTCTGTGTGGGATGCACCGCCGCTCAATGCAATGGTCCTCATGACGTCGTTTAGCCTGACTTTAACTTGTGTAACCTTCTACGTGTGACACGTGATCGTAAATTCCCTATGACAGATGACAAATGGGTGTTATGCTAGATCCCTGTGCCACTAAAGCTTCTAAAGAGGGACCTTTATGTGTAATGCCTCTAATAGTCCCTGGGTCTCTCTTACCAACCAGGGATCACAGTTGTCTGCTGGATGGAGTCACCTGGGGGATGACACTGGTGTTCACTAAGCCCTACAAGATGAGGAATTGGAAACCTTCTCCCCTTCTTTTCCCCCAGACACCATACGACAGGCTGCAGTGACAAATTCCCCTTTTGTATAGTGTGAAAAGCATCAGGAATATTTTCAGAAACAGATTAGGCTATCGCTCTGAAGGTGAGTTTACCGTCTTGCAGGAGCATTCAAATCGTTGGAGCATATTCAAAACAGTCCCACTGCATTTTCTTGCCCTTCATTCCCTTTAATCAGGGACTGATTTAGACCTGGGACATAAGGTGGGTGCAGTTAATTATTAGGTAGAAGAGAACATCAGCAGGTTCTGGAAGACATGGGTTATGTCTGAAAATACATTGGCTCGTCAAATGTTCAGCGTTGCATTGAAAAAGCGATGCAGGAGAATATCTTTGTGGTGTATAGATGACAGTGTTTACATTCTAGGCATTGCACTGCCTATGTTGATCAGAAGAAATAGGCTGGGTTTCAATCAGTTTATCGTCAATAATGATGAACCGTGATACTATTTAAGATATATTTAATATTTATATTTAACCAGAGGTGAAAAAGCAGAGTAAAACACAAAAGACAACATATAAACAAAACAATGGAGAGTCAACAATCAGAAAACAATGTTTTGTTTTAATTCTAATGTGCATAGACTTCATGAATCCTTTTACATTTGTTGCTAAAGAGCTTTGAATTGATTCTGCATCCATGCAAGCTGATGATTATTGGTGGCTATTGTGCTCTGATTAATGGCTGTATGTAGCAACGTATATACTGATGCCCCAGTGCTTGGAAAAAAATGTAAGCAATAAGGCACAAGACACTGTAGAAGGAACGCGATCCCTGGTAAATGTCATTTTTGTGCCCAATGCAAAAGTGTACAATTGTTTTTGACTTTGATGAGTGCTGTGGGGATATTCCCAATGTTTCTCTCAACCCATCTGCTCTCCAGTAGTCTAAAATGAGGTTTAATAGGGATGCAAGGCTTTTGTGATTGGACTGACAGACCGCTAAACATATATTAATATGTGACAGCAGTAGGTTGCCTTGCGATTTGAAATGAACACAAGAAACATGAGTATGAGGATATTCTTATGGATGCTATGCAGGAATTCACGAGCAACCATTATTGAGCACATTTTGCCTGTGAGGGCCAATACAGCGATGCTTGGAAGGCTGCTCGTCCAATCGCTAGTTTTATAATGACGGTTAATCCTGGCTGGGTTAATCTGCCGTGTGGAATCCTTCACAGGGAACTGCCCCAAATTCCAGGCAGTCATCCACTATATTAACATAGATGCGGGTCCGATAAGCTCCCATCGCTGTACTTGCGCCACTCTAACCAAAGCTATTAGAGTAGATCAGAGCGGGAGTCCAATGCTAGGATTGTCCAACACATCAGTAAATTGTAACGGAAATTTGCGACTGGCAACAACACAACACAGATGTGCATAACCGAAAGCTCTAGCTGTTCGTGCCAATCCTGTTTGCTTGGTGTACTCAGATCTTGAGGAGCCAGAGTGGGGTGCTTTGTGGGTTGGCATCCAGCCGCAATTTGTGGTGTTTAGGCCTAGTCTAGACAACAGTGTTCAGCGCAGAATCAGATGTTACCATTTGATCCAGCGAGATTCTTAGTTATTCTCCGTTGTGATTCACCCAGAGAAAAGAAGTGCTACAGCAGAATACAGTATTTTAATCATGTTCTCCGTTTACAGCAGAGCTTTTGTCTGAAACGATCATTTTTGCTAAATTCCCCTTGGAGTGAGGTAAGGTTGAACAAAAGGTTCAGAGTTTTTAATAGGGAATACAATTGAAGACTTCTCCATGAAAATGCAGCACTTGTAGATACACCATTGGCATGCAGTGCAGTTCTGTAAAAAGTTATGTACACCTCATTTAAAGAGCATGGTTTAAGTTGGATAGACCTAGGTTGACTTGTAGAGACCTTGGTGAACCTGAATATTCTGTACCAGATTATAGGGAATATAGTTCTTTTTTACGTAGTGGGACACGTGGGTGTTTGAGCTGAACTCTAACCACAGCCATTGACATCGGTAACCCAATTTAACAATACAATTACACACAGAAAAAGTTGTTTTGGCGCAAGGCCAGATGCCATGCTTGCCAAAAACAAAACACTGCCTTTGACCAGAAGAACCTCACACCAAGCATCAAGGAAATGGCTTATATTTTGTTTCTTTGCTGCCTCAGTGACCGAACAACTTGCCATCATTGAGTCAACCATAGATTCCAAATTGTTCCTGAGAATTCTTAAAAGGATTTAGAGGCAATCTTTCCTAAACACACAAACACAACTACAACACAATGGCTCTAATAGAAGAAATGGAGGGTTACGGAATAATGGAGTCAAAGCTCAAATCCTTATCCCATTGACACGCTTGAAGCGGGTTGTTCATGCAAGAAAGCCCTTAAACACAGTAGTCCTCCCAGTTCATTCCAGGTTTCAAATTGGCAGGCTGGGGTACTTTTGTCTTTGTCATTTGTTACATCTATATCTATCAGGAGTGTTCATGGGAAGAAAACCTATCCACATATCCAAAGTATTACAAAGTATAAGTATGCTTAGTGTCATGTGACTAAGTGCTTTTTTCAGTACAATTTGTTGTTATTGCTGTAATAACATGCATGGCAATTTATCGGACAGTTTATAAAATTAGCCTAATAACCTCTAAAATAGCACAGCAGGATGTTGTCTGCACAGTGTAATACTATAACATCAGTGCAACGCAGAATTTTTTTAATTTTTCCCCGAATAGTTACCTTAAACAGACCAGCTCTAGTTGAACATTTCACATTGTACAAGAGCTAAGTACATTTAGCTCAGTGTGAAACATGTTGTGTTTCATTATCTACCGTCCAATATGGTTGTAAGGCAGATTATTCACCGCAACATGACTGCATGAAAACATTTATTTAATCTCTTCTGTTGCCTGTCACAAAGAAATCCCCCGCATCGCTCCCTGTTCACTTGTGCGGTGCAGAGCATTGTTTACAGGGATTGGATTTACTTGCAGATTGATCTGCGCAAAATAATCAAGGAGTTTTCGATTTCCCAGGAGTCGGCTGGGCCTCTTCATTCCTCACTCTGAAATCATTGCCGTTGGCCTTCTCAGGCCGAGCTCCCTTTATCCACCTGGAATGATTTGCTGAAAGAACAAGCTTGACCGTTATGGTTTTAGTTAGATTATTCTATCAGCATGAAGAGAATGCTCCTTTAAAAATCGAAGCCTGGGAGCATGTCAGTCGACAAAACCACAGACACAGGGTTGAGGAGAAATATGTGGGTGAAAGGAATGTCCGCACATCTGCCAGGGTTAACGTGTCAGTTGGATTTCGTGGAACAGAACTGAAAGGTCTTATTCATTTTGTAATATTTGACTTGATTGAAATAACTCTTTGATCTTGAATTATTGATTTCCCCTGAAGTCTGTGAAGAAAGCCAGGCACTTGAGACTGTAGATCACCTTCATTGGGTTTAAGATTGACAATGAAGAAAAGATCTGTCACTATTCTGTTTGAATTAGGATTGTACACTGTACCTTTGGGGTTCACTCACCACAATGCAGCCATGTTCATCAGCATGGTTTCCCATGAAAATAAACTGTTCTACAAGGCTGTTTTAAGCTGAGATGGAAATCAATTGGCCTCCTGTAGTTGATGTTGTTTTCAGGAAATCGCATCCTGCTTCCCTGTGCACTGGCTGCTGTTCTTATTGATTTCATTGTCATGCTAGCAGTTGAATGAGGTACAGTTTTGCCATGTCACTGTGTGCGGCTAATAACTCCTTGATGATGTCCACATGAACCATGACATTCCCATGGTGGTACTGCCACTGGAAATTCATGTTTGCTGTTCGGTGGGAGCATGCAATGTATTGCTGTGACTTTTCAATAGGAGTACAAGAGACATCTGCACAGAATTCAGAATTCTCTTCTCTGAGATGTTACATTTAGAATAGGTCGTTTGGCCTGATGTTTTCATATTACTGGGGCTGTTGTTTTGTTTGCATTTATACACTGACACTTTTATTGGTTTAGGTTCAGGCTTTTTTAACAGTATCGCCTTAAGCACCTATTATCAGGATGATCTCAGATGGACTAGCAGATTACAGTGTTTTTGTGAGTGTTCAACCAAAGACCAGCCTTATCCCTATAGGGAGGTGCAGGGTGTTCAACCAAAGACCAGCCTTATCCCTATAGGGAGGTGCAGGGTGTTC